>NDXB01021043.1:23365-39826 GCA_002631895.1 Agapornis roseicollis
AAAAAAAAAAAAAAACAAACCAACAAAAACCAAAACATCATTATAATTAAAAAATGGTCTGACCTTCAAGTACTCTCCAGGTTCTAAATGGAGGCAACCTGTATCGTTTATATAAAGAATGACAGTGCAAGGAAACAGGAGAAAGACAGATAAATTGATGTTGCAGTGTTTACTGCAGTATTTGTTGTAACAAACCTAAGGTTGTCATTCTCCCTAAGAGTTATATCTCCCATAAAATTTAAAAGACACATTAAAACCCTAACTCAGAATAAAAACAATCAAAATAGTCAAAAGAACTGAAACAAGATTATTTAAATTGGAATAATTGCACATTATAGCTCCTATTGCAGACTTCTGATAACTCTTTAGTTATTTCCATTTCTTGTAGTCTTCCACTATTACTTATACCTGAAAGTGTGAGCTTAGTACAAAGAAAGCAATTTAGTGTTTGTATAATTAAAATCAGCCATACTTTACCATCAGTATTTATGAGCTTCTATGCCTTGCATCAGACATGGAATCTGAATTGCACTCACAAGCATGAAGAAGCTCCAAAGACTGAAGAAAGAAAGGAAGATGGTTGTGATAAAACATATAATAGTAACACAATGGTATGACCCTCATCAGTAATTCCGGTCTTTCTTTTATTTTTTTAACCATCAGACAAGGAAGAGCTAAAACTTCAAATTCCTTCAACTTTTGCATAGCTATTGCTAGCAATCATTGCACAAGTCATCAGACTCTGAAGAAGAACAACATTTCTTTTTTTTGGCTGAAATCCAAACCCAAATATGGGTACAACCTAACAATAGCTTAATGATAATTCTACTTACAATGAGATTAGTTGATCAAAAAAGGATATTCAATGTCTTCCACCTTCAGAATGTCTCAAAACTATCTCCATCAACAAGAGTCTTTGCCTGGAAGTCATAACCCTGAGTTACTCGAAACATCATCTACAGAATCACAGAATACTTGTACTTAAACATAACTTTTCCTGGATCATTGTGTGAAAACGTAAAGATGGACTTTAAGCATGCTTTACCCTGCATATCCCTCCCTTTTTTTTATATTCCCCTTTAAGTAGTGATGCTGTGCACTGATGTGAGTTCTTGCATTTCTGTTCACAGCAGAGGACTCCATGGCGTGCTCTGACTTGTGACCTTTGTCCATGCCAGACATCCTTGCTTAGGAGCATGATCACTTTGGACAGCCTGCTGTGCCCCACACTGGGATTTACAGTAGCACAGACTAAATATTATCCATTTAAACTTATACCTAGAGGTCTCAAGCAAGCAAAGCTGGAGACATTTCCCCTCAGTTCCTAATACCAGAATAAACTAACATGAACTTTATATCCATATATACACACACACACTTTATTGTCATTCCCTCCTTCATGGGCTACACCGGTGGCAGTGTTTTCTGTTTCTAATCGCCATGGCCTTTATGATACTGTACTTAATGAATTATGCTCCTCAGGAGGAGGTCAGTGAAAGAATTAAGCTAAAAACCCCTAACAGTGTTGTTGGCCAAGAGCCAGCCCTTTCGAGGCTGTGTTTCTGCATGAGGTCTACCACAGCTGGAGCAAAACGACTTGCAGGTGGCTCAGTGGGCAACAGATCACACAGTACTGCTCTGTCCGCCTCTCGACAGCAAGGAGGGAGTCACCTATGCCTGCCGTTGGTGGCTGAAAATGAGCAGGAAATGTCTGACAATCTTGATTAAGAACTCCCAAGCACTGAACTTTCCATAAGGAAAAGGCACACTCAGATCTCTCAGCTCTGACATTCCAATTTCCAATTTAAATACTGCTTGGGGTCCAGGAGAAAATGCTAATGCTTATCCTTATGATGTTAGGCGGTGGATGCCTTAACAAAGATGTTGGGGATGGCCCAGTCAGCACACCAAAGCCTGGGTAATGAAGTAGGTATGCTCCATTTCCCCCCCAAGTTTCATTCATGGAGAATTTATAGGTTTTATTTTAAAAGTAGCTGAAACATACTAAGTAATTTTCTGGAGTGTTTTTAAACTATTAATTTCTAAATTACATGAACAGATGCACATGTGCAGTGGAAAATAGCATCAAATAGCTTGGGAAAACAGAGGAGCTCAAAGACCTGGCCAAATAAGTTTAGGTTCCACTAACAGCCTGCTTGGACAACTCCTTTCATGTCCCTGGGAAGCTCACTGCCTGTCTGTTTAGCTTCAGTTTCTTGCAGATTAATCACTTGCGGTTTTAAAATTACATAAATCTCAAATATCTGCATAAATTGAGGAACAGAAGGCTTTTCCACACTACAGTGGACAAGAACTACTGTCCATTTGCTGCACAACTCATTTGAGGCTCCTTAGCAGAATAGGCACAATCCTGACATTGAAGAGTTGGAGGCTGGAGTGACCCCCTTATAAGCAGACTGGAAGCTGTCTGGGATGCAAGACAAAGAACAGGGAGCTTGGGGATGGTGCTCATAATGAATACTTTCGCACAGACATCTCTCCATCAGGAAGCATAGGTAGTTTGATGCCAGGTATAACCAGAGCAGCAGCAACTCTGCCTCTCCTGGGCACCTTTTAAGGACCCTCAAAAGCAGAAAGCAGAAAGCAATCACAGGATACATTAAACCTGACTGACTTCAATGTTATTATGAGAAGGTACACAGGACCTCAGATTTACATGTGCTCATGCAAGCTGGTGCTTTTCTCTGGAAAAAAAATTAAGTCAACCCCATTCTAGGAATATGAATGCAGTGTGAAGGACAAGCATGCTGAGATTTTGCTGCTGCAAACCCTTGGGCCTGGTGGGACAGTAAGGTAGACATATGAATTTGGAATCAGCAAAATGTTTTGCTGAGCCTCCATGGGCATATAGAGTCCTGTGCTGCAGTGACAGCAATGCTGGTTGTCATTGATTTTGTGATCCAAAAAAATGAAAGGCCTTGATTTCTGCAAAACTTTTCTAATCCTTAAAAAGGCTGCTGCTCCTCTTTTAAAAGTAAAATGTGAACGGTTTGATCTGTGCCCTTCTGTTCTTTACCAGTCCTCCTAATTAATTACATTTATCAAATAAGGAACAAGAAACAATAGCATGTAACTAAGGTGACCGTAAAAAGTCACACAAGACATGAGGGGAGATCAGAAGTAAGTATACAAATTGATATTTCATTACTTAATATAACTACCAATCAACTTAAGTAAGAGATACCTGTGTCTGTGTGCAAAGAACTGGCTAAAAGTATATAGAAAATAATGTACTTGTCCAAGTTTTCATGAGCACCCTGTTCTGGCTCCTGATTTACCCATGAAGTCTCACAACATCCACAGCACAGTTTTTCCTCCATTTCCTTTGTGCAAAGACATACAAATTCACAGGGACCAATCCAAAGTCCCACACCTCCAGGAATGTTATTATATTGCAATCATGCCCATATGATCTGGACAGAGTGAGACTGAGTCAGAAGAAGCCAACGCTGGTTGGTGTACTCTTAATTATCCTCATACTCATCCCGTCCTGCAGTACTTGCAGTACTTATGGTCAAGACAGGCTCAGGGATTAATGACTAGAAAGAGTCAGTGGCATAGTGTGTACAGCAAAGAGCCCTCAGCTCTTCCCAGCTGGTCTCTAATCCTCATTCCCGTGCTCTTGATCATTAAGTCTTAATTTACTGCAGTTTAAACAAAAAAAATTATAATGAGTAACATGCAAGTTCATGTTCCTGGTAGCTTTCATTTCCTATAAATTCCCATTACACCTAGGAAACTGTGTTTTGGTTTTCTGTATTGTTAATAGGTGAGCGCAGCCAAAGAAATTTCTACCAGGTTTTCCTCTCTTGAATTTATTTACCACCATGGAAGGGGAAAGGGGACTATTCCTCTGGGAAGGAGGTAAAAACTGGAAGGATTACATTATTTTGACCTTACATTTGAGCTGACATCTAGCACAGTACTAAATCAATGGCTTGGCACAGGAGATAGGATTAGCATGGGTGGGTTACAAGCAGTTTGCAGGACTGCAGCTGCCTTGTGGCTACCAGTGAATGTCAGCGGAGGCTCCATTTGCAAAAGAGCAAAATGGAAAGAGACAAAGGAAAGAAAACCCTCCAGGTTCTTTTAGCACAGGCAGTGCACAACACACTAGTACTCCAAAATGGCTAGTCCTTCCCAGGTATTCATTTAGGAGTACTAAAGAGTAGTAGCATATTAAGGGATGCAGCAAAGGTGATCGGAGTGCTTGTAATTGCTTATGCTTTCTCCTTTCAAAAGCAGTACTTTTTTCAGTTAATTTAAAAACAGTGAACAAAGTCAGGAGGCCCACTACTGGAACAGTAGTGACAGTGGACAACAGATTAAAAAGGAGCAAAACATATATAATCTTCTCCCTCTCCTCCAGCAGATCAGCCACTGCTCCATTTAAGGAACACTTAAATGCAACAATAAAAAGCAAAGCTGTCTAATTATTGTTTTGCAGGGGTTGGACTGCAATCTTTTAGTAAAGCAAACAATCTGGACAAGCTAAGCACAGGGTTTTAGCTAAACTCTTAACAATTTTATCTAGAACAAACAAACAAACAATCAAACAACACACAAATGGAAAGGATTTCCTTTGTTAAATTATTGCCCATTAACTTGTACAAGCAAAAGCTGACCTCACATCCTCAGTGAACATTCCTGGCAGTGGAGTCACTGGTAAGAGTGACTGAATTTCCCATTCTGATGCCATTGCTGAAGCTGAAAGACAGGGTTCTTATGGGCAAGGACGTCCTATGAAGAAAACTAGTATCTCACAATTTAAAGAGATTTCCTCCAAGAGAAGTGGTAGGAAAATCCCATCACCATAAAACTTTCCACAAAGTAAATGTGGATTTTTCAGGACTTTCTATCCCAAAGTAATGCAAAATAAGTTCATTTACTGCATAGGAACCTGAAACTATAAAGTTCTGTTACTGGATGAAAGCTTTCCTACTCCCAGCTGACAGAAAGCAGTATCCTGTGACATAAGAATTCTCCTGTGACTAGGAGAATTCTTCCTAGTAATTCTAGCTTGGGTGGATGCTGTTTGGTTTAACATTTTCTTCTCTTCCAATCTGCCCAGTCTGTAAATACAAATTATTATAGCTCATGTGGTCGCTAGAGGTGGTCAAGTGTTTCAAGAAAATATTTTTCCATTGGAAAGATGCCAATCCTGGAAACTGACATGTTTCATGCACATGCAAGTTTTAACAAAATTTTGTTGGGAAAATTTTCTTAGGTCCAGAATGGAATTTTTTTGTCAAAGCCACAGGGAGACAGGGAGAAAGATCTACCTCATAATAACAAGTACCACAGTGATCTTCTTTCCTCATAAAGCAATCCTTTGAGACTCCTAACTATTTTTCAGCATGGTTTCCTATTCAAATGAAAGTTACATAATTGCAGGATTTGATGGTTTATCTCTTAGTTTTCCTTAGGAAACATTGGAGCCCATTGCCCAAATTCAGTATTTAGAGAGGTTAATCTGAACTGTTTGGAAGAAACCAGGGGTTGAGTAGAGAGAGATGTAGCTACTCTGCCCACTGTGTGAAAGTCTTGAGTGTGAGTACAGACATGTTGTTTTCCTACTAGCTTGCAAAGGAGTCTGGCAGATGTGAGGTAGGGAATAGGAGATGCTCCAAAGACACCAAGGGGGTAGACTATCACAGGCAAACTGAAGGCAAATCTCAGATAACTGCAGTGGATGGGTGATGAGAAGAGGCACATGACTGGAAACCTGCATCGTCTATTGGTTCTTCCCAGAACTACATGCACTATTTTTCTGTAGGCTGTCAACATTTTCCTGACAATGCTGTTCCCAGAACTGAGCAGCAGAGAGGAGAAAGCACAGAGCTGTACAAAGAAAATCTGTCATTTTTCTCTTTTTCTGAGCCCAAATGTAATTTTCTGTATATTTCAGCACTGCCTTGCCACAGACATCCCTATTTCCCTCAGGCACTTTCCTATTTTTTCCTATATCTTTTTGCTTGGTTTTCTACCACTGATACTCGAGACTATATAATGGGTGCCCTGAAAACAGTAGTTTCTTCTTTTCTTGTTCCTTTGATTATTTCTAATATAAGAGGACTCACATACAAACTGTGTTCTTTCTCAATTGCCTCTCTTCTTCCCTTCTGTAGCTGTAGAAATATAGTCACTGCAGATTATAAGGCATGAAGATATATCAGTCTGGGGCATGGCATTCTTTTAGACAGGTGCAGTAGAACTTGAGAGACCAGACAAAGTCTCACTGGAGTTAAAAATCAACAAGTGAAGATGATGAAACTTATGTGGGAAAATACTGAAGAAAGTTATTAAAAGTGGGGAGGTGTATTGGTGTAAAAAAGCCCTTTTGACACCAGTTTAGCCACAGAAGAGGGAGATCAGCTTCAATTCACCCTGTTCATATTTACAGGCTATGAGCAGATTTTGCAAAAGCAGGCTGAGCTTCTCACAGCCTCAGGATACACTCCCTTCAGAGTCTGAACAAGCTTATTTAAAAGTGTGATTGACGTTTATTGGCATCTTCAGAGAAACCCAAATAAATATAATATAGCTCTAGAGCCTACTCCCTACTGGTTCATCTGAAAATATTTTGTGATTGGAATGGACGTTTTTCTTGTAGCCCTCAGCACTAGAGTGGGTGCGTTGTCCCTCCCAACTAAATTTATCAAAGGGATGTGCAAACCCGAAATAATAAGAAGAGAAAACCAGTATTGTTCATAATGAGTTATTTTATAGGGTGTTTCCCATCTTTAGCTTCAGTGTTCTGGTAATTTAACACATGGAATAATACCAGCTAGTAATTTTGGCTTTGAATGTTGTTATTTTATGTCTTATGAGAACTTAATTGCATCTTAGACACAGTCAAAAAGGAAAAAAAAATCCCTGAGATATGGGGCACATTTCTTTATATTGCTGCTTTCTATTCATTCAGCACCACTCCATGCTAGATCAAGCAGAACTGAAAATGAGGGGGAAAAAAGTGGACACAGCAGGTGTAACAGAGAGCTCAGACCACAAAAGGGTGCTATCATTTTATAACATGAGCTAGCCTTCCATAGCGACCTGCAAAGAATGTGGCCTTTGATATAGCTTCACCAGAATTAGTAGCCTTTCAGGAAATATTACCATTGTTCTGAATTCCACTTGAAAATTTAATTTGCCCCCTGTTATCTTCAGGCAAATTCCAGCAGAGCTTTATACTATGAAATCTGCGTAGGTGCATAAGAAACATTGTCTAGACTCAGGAAATTCATATGTCTTTGTACACGGAGTAATCTGTTTATCATGCATGTGTTTATCTGCTTACAAAGAGAGAGCTTGTGCAAATATAATTCACGTGTGTGTGTGTGTGTTCAGTGTTGAAATCACATGCATTCTGTAACTATATTAAATAATGTGACATACCTAATTATAAAGTATTTAAATGCTAACTAGTAAGTACTGAAATGTGGAACTTCAGAAATTTGTCTTAAAAACATGCATAGCAGCAATACTGCAGCATAGAAGAAACAGGATATGATGCAGCTTTCATACAATGTGCCAGAAAAGCAATGTGCCTACTGAGTAGAAGACAGACTTTGATTCTGAACGCTTTTGCTTTGAAGAAGGCACATTGGGTAGTTTTGAGCTGAATCCACTTGTGGCTCAAAGGCAGCCAGACATGCTACACAGATGGTTGGGTTGTCTTTCCACCATTATGCCAGGAAGGAGGTAAGTCTAGCTGGTTACATTGGTGCAGAAATCAGAAGGTGCGGTTGGCCTCCAGAGACCTGACCAAGGTTATTTTAACAACAGCTAGCAAGCTACTCATGCTGATGTTGCTGCAGTCCCACTAGTGCTATGCAAGGAACCAGCATAGCCATAGCCAGAGCCCCTGGTGATGCCCAGATTGCTCCCTCTGGTGTGTCAAGATGTCCCTGTGAGCTGGCACTGCTGCTCCAGGCTGCAGCGAAGACACAG
Organism: Agapornis roseicollis; assembly: GCA_002631895.1. Lineage (NCBI taxonomy): Eukaryota > Metazoa > Chordata > Aves > Psittaciformes > Psittacidae > Agapornis > Agapornis roseicollis. The sequence continues at coordinate 31,340 of NDXB01021043.1, forward strand.
CTGGGATCTCAAAGCCAGATGCTGTAAATGAGAAGATTGGACATGCATTGCTAATTTGTAGTGGTTCCAGTTGCATGTGACATGCCCTTTTACTTTACTCAGATTTTCTCCAAGCTTACAGGAAAAAAAAAAAACCACCAAGATTTGTAACCCATTAGCAACCATCTCATTATTTAGCTTATGAATCTAACATCATTTAATAATATGAAAAATATGAAGTTTAGGATACAACTTGGGAAACTAAATAATAAATAGACATATTTCTGTATTGAATGATGTCAATGTTTATATAAATATGTCAATGAAAGTGACAGTAACTGTTTGGATAATCTGTGTAATTCTGAAACTTACTGCTTTACAAACACAAAACTGCTTTTGGATTAGATTCTGCTAAGATAAGATAAACAGTCAAGTGGGTCACTGTGGCTAAACATAAAAGTAAGCAGATTTTCCATTTATTCTGATTTGATATTGTATGTATTGCACAATTCTTTAGAGGATTATTCAGCAGTATCACTTTGATCAAAATCATTGCATAATAAGATTATTGGACTGGTAGTTTTGTGTCATGCTAACTTTACTTTTGCTATGAAACAATCTTCCAAAGCCAATGTGGAAGTCTTTCACCCAGCTGTACAACTTTTCAAGTTATGACTGGCTACCAACAGTCACGCTGTGTTACTTTATACTGGCATGTCTGAAAAGATGTAAAAAAATATGGCAGAACACAAGACATGTCAAAAATTCAGGAGCTGAAATACATATTAATATATATATATAAAACTACCAGTTCTCTGCCTAATCTAACCAAGTAGCTAATATATGACCAACCAATTGATGGCCAATTTGGAAAAGAACATGCACTTCCTTCCCTCTCTACACAATTAGTGAGAGGAGTCTGTCAACAGGGGAAGAAAAATGTGAAATTAAGGGCAAGGAAGTCCACAAGAGCTGCTTATATGGCTTCCACTTTGCTTTGGGTTTTAGTTTTCTTTATTTTCTTTTTTTCCTCTGGGTAGATAAATTACTAGCTCATGGCATTTTCTTTTTTCTGTGGAAAACACGGGTCCAGAGAGACAGGGGATTTTATGACCGCTAATCAATTCCAACAAATTGTTCATTAACAGAAAAGAACTGGGAAACACCCTAGAAGTTGAAAGATTTCTGGTTTCCCATTTGAAGTGACTTTCAGCTTTGAAATGTATTTCAAATGTATTTCAAATGTATTTTTTCAAATACCAAAAAGTTAAATGCCTTGGAAATCAAAATAATTCAAGTGAAACAAAGCATTTTTTTTGCCTCAAAATATTTTCAGATTTTTTTTTTTGCCTGAATAAAAAGCAAAACAATTTCCACTGCCTTGACTGACAATTATTTCCCTTCTGTGTTTTCTCAACTGCCAAGTTTAAACAAAATTTATTACTTTCATTGCAATATACTAAAATATGCATAAATCTATCTAGCTTTTTGTTGGATGTCACTCAGGAAAAGCAGGTGCAAATTCAAACTCATGTACAGCAGAAAAAAATGTAGTAGAGGTTAACCAGTAATCCATTATAGATAATGTGCATTAATTTGGGGAAGCACAACTTGGAAAAGAGCTTTTTGTCAGAAGAGCTTGCTAGAATTATTGACAACAATGCTAAATAAAAGAGCACTTATTAACTTTCTGAGATTGGATCAGAATTTAAATGAAATCACAGTGTGATAAATATCATCAGATATCCATGTATGCATTTTAATTATACTCTAGTTTCAACTTTTGCTATTGAGTTTTGCTGTAGCACAAGCAAAGGGCAGATTTCCAGACACCTGGGGAGCTATGCTTAGCCCTGCTCCCTCTCTCTGTTGTAATGAGGTCATTACTCACTCGTCACTCCAATAATACTGCTGTAACTTTTCAATAAAGCTTGTAGTACTCGGGTAGATAAAAAAAAAAAGGTAATTTTTAATAAATCATCTTTTATTTTTCTTCACTGGATATAGAAGTTGTTTACAAGATTAGCAATGGTTAAATCTCCTGCCTGAAGCGGTTTGCTTTGACTTGGCAAAAATATGAAGAACTTCTAACAGTGAACAGTGGGACTACCTCTTTCCAGTTTCAGACAATTGACCAATTTTCATTTTGATGTGTGGGACAGAATATGTACCAAGTGTACACATGCAACCTGACTATAGTAACTTTGACAACAAATAGTTCATGCAACTGTTTACCACTGACTTTGGGATCCCTGTTAACCTTAGGACACGTCTTTGTTGTGCAGTGGAATGCAAAGCAAAAATCTCCTAGGCTCTGTTAGATCCAGAATCAGCATCAGTATAGCAGTGTCAGGCAGGAAAATGGGCATGAAGATAAGCCCTGCTTCTCAGCAGAAGAAACACACACATCTCCAATATGGCTGGCCTCAATTCTCATGAGGCTAGGCTGTACAACGCTGTACAATCAGGTGGAGTTGGTGCTAGTTTAGGTGTCTCTGGACACTGGTCCAGTGCCTTTGTACATACTCTGTGCAAGACACAAATTCTGTTCTTGTGTCTGAGCTTCCTCTTCCTGTCGGCTTTGCTCCTGACCTTAAAAGAGCAGTCCTTTTCACTGCAGAGTCTACCACAGAGACACAAGAAATACTGCAGTTAATGCCAATCCAAAATGCTTTATGTTGGATGTACAAGCCCATTCTCAAAAGCATTTGGGCTGTATCAGTGCTGCTCTCTGTTCAAGCTACTGAACTCTGTCTCCATAACATACTTCAGCTCATCTGTAGCACCAGAGTTTTATGACAAAGGCTGCCTCATGTTGGCTTGAGGCAAAACAATGGCAGAGGCTTTTGGACACTTTGCTGGTACACAATCAGGGCCCAGCCCACAGAAATGTCACTTGGCACTGACTGATTTACCAGGATGGGCATAACCACAGAATTCAACTTTGCTCCAGCACCAGTGCAACTGATCTCACACATCTAATCCATTAGACAAATGTGAAGTCAATTTGTACATCTGCAGTGGCCATTTGCTCAGGATATCTGAGCACAGGGCAGTTTCACTGGAGCTGTTGCACTTCTCCAACAAGCCTGCCAATTGTGTGGAATTCCTAGACTAATGGCCAAAAAAGCAGCAGGACAGTAGATGATGTATAAAGATTTGCTGCCAAACATGATGGAGTTGGCACCTGTGACTTTGGCTCAGTTGTGCAGTTCCCACTGTGAAGATCAGTGATTATCGCTTTAATAAGCAGTTCTTAAGTGAGGTACCTGATATCTGTTGTTGCAAGACATGGAGTGCCAAAGGCACAAAAGATAGGAAAGTTATAAAATCCCCTAATCCTTGGAGCTCACCATTCAACTTACCTTGGGTTTTATTATTCTTGAAAAAAAAATTCCTTGAGTTATTTCACCAAGAACACAGCACACACAAAGAGATTTCTCAGTGGGTTGCTTATTAGTTGAGATTTTACAAGTTGCCAAAATTGCCCAGATTTCTGAGTCCCATTTTACAAGAATCAAAACTGCAGAAGGTCTCTAAATCTTGATACTAACCTGCTCGCAAAAGCACACCACTTTACTCTTCGCTAAAGTAAGACATCACCATGGGATTGGTTCATAACTCACTGATGCCATCAGGACTCTGAAAAGTTTCTTATTCAAAAACCTCCATTAAAGCCTGTGTCTCTTTGAACATCAGAAGTGGACATGCATTTACATAAACATATTATAGGTAGGTCAATTCTGCCAAATGTATGTGTAGTTTCTCTAAGTGACATTAACATTAACAGAAGAAGAAAAGGGAAGGAAACAATGTAATGTTCAGCAACAAGATAGTTGCTGTTTTATCTTTAGAACAGAAACATTCATTGTATAATCTGAGACTTGGCACTAATTGATATAGCTGTAAAGGAAGATCCTTTGTCTTTGAAACTTTGCTATGCTTTTAAATAAATGTATATTTGTGAACTATTTTATATATGAATCATGGTGTCGTAATTGGTGGCATATTCTTCAGTTAATATAGATGCAATTAGAACATCAAGTTTGGAGAAGGGTAAAAGGTCAGTGTCATAAAGAACCCTGCCATTAAAAAGAGTCTGTATTTCTTAAGGTTATCCCAGATAATATCTGTTTCTGTTCACATTCTGTAGTCAAGTAAAATCTCAGAACAATGTGACTTGTGGCATATGTAACTACTATTCCCGGGTCCTATGCAAAAGTGGCCAAAGAATGCTTCCATTACTAAATGTGGAACAGAAGCCTACAAAGGTAGGTTTGTCTCACGCTTACCAGCAGATGGAGCTGGAAACAGGGTCTTAATATGTATCATTAACATGAATAAGGTTTTTTTCTGAAATAGCAGCACATAATTGGTGTACTAGTGACATCTTATTTTATAATAGAACAAGTATGCAAGATACAAATGGAGAGAGATTTTTATTCAAATGCAAGTGAGAAAATACACTTGAGAAACCTGGAATCTGTGCTGTAATACATAACACAATTTGGAAGAGGTAAGAAAAAGGACAAACATGGCTTTTTCCATTCACAAGCAACTGACTGGGTTATGAAATTGATGTGTAAGGCTTTAAACTACTTACAGAAAAAGTAAGCTTAAGACAAAAAAGCCCTGAGCCAAGGAATACATTGTTACATATCCTCTTTACATACAGTTAATTATCACAAAGAGTTTCTGTCTGACTTATCTACATTAATAAATCCAGTAACAAAGCAAGATGTTACTTGGAGAATTTGGGAATGAAAACTTTCTGAAGTTATTTAATGAAATCAAGAAGTTAAGAAGATATGAAAAACCCCTTACCATTACCCTCCTCTCTCAGTTGATGATGCTTCAGCTGTAGGAATAGGTGTTTCTCACCTAAAATAATAATGGAACAAAGAGACTAATTGCTCCCACTTTCATGAAACATGAAACAAGACTCAGCCTCTGACTATTGTATTTTGGTATGAGAACATTCCATGAGTCTTTACATTGGAAGAAGCTTTTCTGACTGCAGACCACAAACCTTTTGTTAAAATTCTTGGAGCAGAAACTGACTATCTGGCTGATACATTACAGAAGTGGACGTTAAGGCAAACATTATTATGATATCATAACTAAGTTATCTGAAAAACAAAGTAAAGCTGAACTTTTCCTGTTGACTATCAGAGATGAAAAGGTTGCTGCAAAGAATCCTTCCACTTACTCCTCCTGCCTCCCTCCTCTTTTGGGGAAATGGGACCATGTACCCTAGAATGAGTCACATCAGAAATGGGGGAAAAGTCCCTCAGCATGATTTTCTGCTGCCTTGAAGCTTTAGTAGGCTTTAAAACCTGGGCAAAATAGGTGACAAGTGTTGCCATCTGGACTGGCAGGTTTTTATACTCAGTCTGTACAGGTGCAAATCATTTCAAGGTGTTGTGCAGCAAAGGAGCAATGCCATGCAGGTCAGAAAGATTCAGGAACTTGTGTACAAATTGGTCAAGCCATCCTGCTCACTGGCAGCCCCCAGATGAACTCTGCTGGTGGCTGCAGCACTATCTCCCTCCAGATGTTCTGGTAAATAGGTAGAAGCAGAGTTGGACAAATATAGACATCTGCTAATTCTCAGTGGCCCACCTGGGTATCAATTTTGATGTCAGTGTGACTGGAACTACTGCTATGAAGGTGAGAAAGTCTTTCTGTTGAGCACTAGGAGGCGTAACCGCACCTGAAACAAAACTTGTGTGATCTAAAACTTTTCCTTAATGTCCTCATTCCAGATTCTTTACCTGATCACAGGGAATGCACCCAAGAGCATGTTGTCACTAGGTGGAACACAACTTTTAACAATCTGTAAAACTGCATGCCTGTTTTCACTTCCATTTTACCTCTAATCTAGTATTCCCCATTACAGATGATGCCTGGAGTGAAAAGTTAGTTTGTCCTTTGTGATGAAACACCACCAATGCACATACCACACACCAATGACTACAACACTTGCTCCAAACACTGGAGCTGTCGCAGATGCTCTGCAACCCTGGCAAAGCTCAGTTGTGCTCCTTTCCAGTTAGCTTGAGGGGCAAGCATACACCTGATTCTCTCACATCTTTGCTCAAATGGGTTTCACAAACCAGATAGCACCCAGTTAGACTTACCCACAGTGTATAATCTAGGAGGAACCATGTGGCTGTACTCTAAGCAGCATCAGCACAACAGCATATGTAATCACATTTAATAAACTACTCTGTGAATTTATTTGAGTACTTCCTGGCATAGCTATAGCCCAGCTCAACCAGCACTTCCCTATATTTCTAGGCACAGTCAGGAAGTTGGCAAAAGCAAACAGACTGTGTTCCCAACAGACCATTTGCATCTGAACACTGTGTTCAATGGGAGGACATGGCCAGACTGTGCCACCCCCTGCACAGTTATGTTTACAAGCTGAGATGTAAGCTCAAAGCTCACCTACAAGACAGGAACAAAGAACAAATGCTGCATGCTGAAACTTTTCTTGAAAGAGACTAAGGGGATGAACTCCTTTGCTTTTGCTCAATTGCCCAGTGGCTGAAGAGCTAAATCAGGGTAAGGATAATGATGTTTGGAGGATGGGTAACCTCACTCATCCATACACAACTGTAGGGAATCACACTCACTCATGGTCCCTCTTAGGTACAAGAAAGAGTGAGGCCTTGTATATAAAGTAGGCATAAATTCAATCTTCCCCATTGTAGAATAGTGCAGCATCTAACATATTTAAGTCACTTCTCAGTGGAGGACAATGGATTAGAATCCCTGTACATCTCCCACACCAGCATCTTGATCTGCTGCAAGAAGGAGGGCATGATACACACATCCTGCTTCAAGAGGAAAAAAAAAACCCTTCTAACTTATCACCAAAGCAAGACAGAGCTATTTCACCATAGACAGCCAAGCCACAGATATAGAGGAAGGGATTTATGCTATCAATTTCAGAAGTGTGCAGGTGTTCAGCATTTGGCAAGCAAACCTGCTCAGAGTGCTGCACACAGGGGTCCTCACCCCTGAGCATCTCTCTCTGCAGGGTGCCCAAGCACCTTCTTAAGGCTATGGAGCCCATGCAAGAGGCCAGGCTCCTTTGGGTGCGTTAAGAGTAGCAGGAGAGCGATACTCTTCTTTGGATCTTGGCCCAAGGCTTATCAAAGATCGAGAATTTTCTGCAAATACTTCCTATAAGCTTGCTTGGATACTTTGCAGATCCACATATTTCCACAATACATGCTTTACAAAAGTGACAGTCCTATTTCTTTTCTCACTTATGTTCATATAAATCCAGTGCAATTCTACTGAAACCAGTGAAGCAAAAGCATACATAAACAATGAGAAAAATCAGGCTCTGCATTTCTTGGGTATGATTCTTATATGTGACAAATGATTCTGGGGCCCTATTTTGGAAGTATCTAACTTGAAACAGCTTTTCGAAACAGAGTACTTCGTACTGTTTAAAGATTAGTCTTGTGCAGGGCACCCAGAAGTTCCCAGTATTGCAAGTCACTCTGAAAAACTTGGCCATTTTATCAAAGGATGTGTCAGTGTCTCAAAGAGATGCAAAAGAAATGACCACTCAAATAGTTTGGTGTTTATGGGTTCATCAATCAAAAAGAAACACTTTGATCACCTGACATGATTCAAACAACATACTTGATATCTGATACCAGACCAAGATCATACAGATCTAATAAACTTTTGGCTCCTGAAAATTTCTTTTAAAAAATAGAAAAGAGAATCAGTTATAGAGAAGTTGATTAATACGCACTCTGCTCAAACAGTCTTGAACATCTGTGTATTAAATTCATTTATTAAATTATACCAATCTGTATTTTAATGAGTAAAAGATACTTATTCTGCCATCCATCAAAATAAACTCAGGAAATACTTAACATTATAATCATTTTTCTTGTTTGAACATGAGTTATGAAATATGAATCCCACACTAAGAATGCTGTACTTGCCATTATGATCAAATATGTTTTTACAGGTGCACCGAATATTCTGTTTTCATTTCATTCTCAAACTGTTGAAAATATAAACCATGTTTTATATTTCGTAGGTAGGTAATATTGCCTTTTTCCCCCCACATGGCACCCATTATTAGTGAGTTATTACCATGCCTTTTTTCAAACGCACACTACATATCCTAAAGTTGCTTAGTAATGAAAATACAGATTTATGTAACATCTAGTATCAAATAACATCTAGGGCACACTTTGGTATTGAAAGGTTTGGGGTACTAATAACTTTCAAGTGCATGTTAATATTGCCAGATAAGGTGTATACAATCTGTTGGGTCAAGTTCTGTCTTTTACCACTTTGCTTTTTTTTCCACCCAAGGAGAGTTAACTTTTAGGTACAATAGGATTTAATGAATGCATGCACTGAGCTTTCATTTCTTACTGCTCTGATAACTGTGATTTTTATTTTCATTTTCTTGCTCTCTTATTATGAAGAAAAAAAAAAAAAAAAAAAAGAGAAAAGGAAAAAAACCAA
>NDXB01021043.1:46357-70498 GCA_002631895.1 Agapornis roseicollis
TTTTTTGACAAAACTATGACACTGATCCATTTGGTTTGATCCATTTGGTTTGTGCCACTCAATACAAAACATACATTTTATTCCAATGAGTTCCTTTCAGATTCTTTAAAGGAAGTAGACAAGAAGAAGATTGGACCAAGTCAGGAAAATATTCTGGACAAAGACAGAAAATGAGGTCAAGCTGTAGTATGCTGAAAACTCTTCTTGGGATGAAGCAAAGACTGTTGATCAAACTTATGTTGGGGTACATATCCTAGGTTCAAATGTGACTTAATATCACACATCTGTTGTGAGGGCATTGACTGACCTCACCTGGTGCCATCAACCTTATCTGCTGCCCATAGGCCCAGGAGCCCTTGCTGAGGCTGGTGCCTTCAGCTCCTCCATGATCTGTGTCACAGGTTTACCTGTCCACACATCTGACCATGAGCCCTGTTGATTTGGACTCAGATTTGTGGACCCAGTTCCTGACTTAATCTTTGACCTTCCAGGGGATCACTGGACTGTGTCTGATTCTAGTCACTATTACAGTGGCAGATCCCAGCTGCTATCCCTAGGCCTACCTTTCTCTCCTGCTTTGAGACAGTGGGACAGGGCTGGCAAGGCCCCTGCCTTGATGGCAACAGCTCCCATTCACCCAGCCCTTAAGGAGCAGATGACCCTCACTTGCATCCTGATACCTGGCCTTGGTACAACAATCCAGTCTTCCAAGCATTAATGTCTAACTTTCAATTAGTTCTGTCTCCAGTCAAAAGCCTTAAAACCAAGGCTTTCTTTCACAATTGGTCAATAGTAGGTGTATTGTTCTCCCCCCTGCACTATACCCTACTTGCCATACAAAGGATTTGCTTTTGTATAGAAAATTTACTCCTGTGTTAAATTTGAGGGGTTTGATATCTCATCGGTGCTTCAAGAGAACTGACCTCAAGAAGGTTATTCAACATTTTTCATGTCTACCTTGAAGCTGAGTCAATGTACAAGCAAGAATGCAAAGCTCACAAGACCAGACGGATAAATGAGGGGATGACTAGCAAACCTCTTGGAAGGGGCACATGTAGGGTCCCAGACCCAGCTCCCCAGAAAGAGCATTACAATAGACCATTTCTAGAAGTGTTCCAGAAATCAGAAATCATCTGTGTTACCTTTCCACTCATATTCTCATAGCTAAAGAAGATGAAGGTTCTTTTTGACTTTTTTCTTTCTTTTTCAAGACATCTGCATTTCCAACCACACAGCCAACCAGTTTCAAATGTCTTCAACCTCAAGAAGAGGTGAGTTCCCTAAGCAGTAAATGGAATGCTATGACAGAAACTCTCCAGTGACTTGGGTAGAGTTTGAGTACCACTGTTCTATGAAGTGCTAACAAGCTTAAGATAGAAACTACAGGGATGAATGTATAATTAATTTATAGGTGATATTTTAATTTAATAAGCTGAGAAACTGCAGAAAAATTAGTGCAGTGTCTAAATAACACTCAACTCTAAACTCTATTTACATTCAAAGACATCTGAAACTGACAGCTTCTCAAAGAACTTTGAATCAAGAAGGGTGTGAATTATATACTAATGCATACCAGTAGTTTCAAAATTTTGTCAAATAAAAGAATTACACCAAACAAAATATGGGTAAATTTCTGGCCAGATTTGTTTACCTGGAGAAATTTAGGTATAACCTACCATAACCACTCAACCATAATTCTACCTTTGCAGTTTCTAGACACATAGTGATTTTACTCTTAAGAAATTTCTATGAAGACTCATTTATTCTAGAATCACATTGACCAGAGGGTTTTAATAAAATTTTTCCTGAGCGGCTGCAAAAGAATACTTAATACCAAATAACTATGCTGTGTATACAAATAACTAGACTTTAGCATAACTGTGGGATTTTGTGTCTATCAGAAAAAAAAGAAAAAAAAAACGGTTGTGTATTCTTACTGTGGAAGAAAGAATATTGGAACTGATTTAAGTAGTTTAAATTTCTAATGTCTAATCATGAGACTTCCCTTTGGTTTAACTATTTATGGGCTCATTGATTGTCCTCTAAATTCTAAGCACATTAAACCCCTGCTCACAAATGGAATAAAAATCTGAATGGAAGAGTCCAAATTTCAAGTTTCATTTAATTTAAAACTTATAGAATTTTATAGGATCAAAACCCTATGAGCCGTTGAGCCCTTTGGTTTTAAGCAATTTGATTTACTAATAGATCTGACAAAAGACAAACAAAAAAGTCTTTATTTTACTTTGTATTGCTTATATTTATCTTTAAACTCTGCTTTGAATGCATAGAGTTCCAAATTTCTTAAGTTGCAAAGCAAGTAAAAATTCAATAAATTCATAAGAAACATGTGATACGTAACTACCTGATTAAAATTCCTGAAGCAGTATGTGTGTGTTATATTGCATTACCTTAATATTTGCCTGTTGCACATGTGCTCATTAATCTTCTTTTATTTGATTCTGTACTTTCTCGGTTTTGGAAGGGCTATATATTATGAAAATAATATTGCTAGTGCTCATTTACATAATCAGAACATACAGCATTCCTGTGATTTGTGCATTTCTAGCTTGATAAGGTTATTGAAATTATAGGCCAGAACATGGCACGATGATTGGTGAATAGTGTTTTCTGAAAGACTGTGTGGTGATTAGAACTGAAAGTACCATTTGTTCCAAAATGTTCCAGGGAATGATTGCCCACTAAGATAATATAAGTAAAGAAAACTTCAAACGGTGTTTAACGACAAAGTTGTATCATGTATTTATGGGAAATTCATGTATTAATGTGGTGCTCTGAACTGCAGAGTGCAATATTAGTCTCCTTAAAAAGCTTTTTCTTCCTATTTTTCTAACAGTACTGTAAAAAAATCATTGTTAAAATTCATCATTCCAAACAGTCAAGGCTAGCATTTTATAGAAGCACAAGTAATTATAAGGAAAGAATACATTATAGAAATAATAAACCCCCAGTATAAAGGTCAAGCTATGTGAAGTAAAAAGCTTTTATTAAAGAATTTCTAGTTCTGACCTAGAGACCCTCAAAATCATTATGATCATCCATACCTCTGGTAAAATTAAATGGTTAGGTCAAGAAACATATTTTAATATCTTCAGCATAACTTTTACTTGGAACGCACTCTTGAAAGATCAAATCATAGCAATATCATGGGGATATGTGTACAAAATATCAGTATTTATGAATAGCAACTGTTACTTCACTCTTCCTTGTCCTTCTGATTCTTCACTTTCAAGAACAATTTGGGGCAATATTTAGTTTTGTCTTAGTCTAAAAAGTATTGAAACAAATTCACACTGGATTAACCTTTTTATATATTGCTGCTAGAGCAGGTAAGCTACAACTTTGTCAAACTGAGTATTATAAAATATTGTACAAAACACAGTAAATGTACCAGAGAGTACCCATCTTAGACAGGAGGTGGTATGTTACTGAGCCCAAAAGGCGGAGAACATAGAATAATAGTGAGAGGATTATGGAAAGCAATTGCTCAGTGACCATTTAGTAGAGATCTGAAAAATGGCCTGTAACCAAAAAAAAAAAAAAAGGGGGGGGGGGGAATATATTTTGCATTCCTTGGAGTCAGACCAGAGAGAAAGGACCCCAGTTCTCACTGCTGAGAGCTATTTGAGATAGTAGAGAGTTGGTTTAGTGCATGACTATCCATGAAGTTGTCTCGAAGACGAAACTGGCTTTCTGACTACTTTNGTGTATTTGAAGAGAACAAATGAACACAGTTCTCTGACTGCAAAGGGCTACTCATTAACAGCTCATGGTATTATATTCCACATGTTGTGCAGTGTATTTTCAGGCTTTTTTTTAGCCATTATAGCTTCAAGGGGAAAGAAAATTAAATATACGCTATAAAATATAAGACACTTGTAACAGGAAAGTATCATGAAGACATAATGGAAGATGTTGAACTGGATGGAAGCACATAGATAAGTGAATAACTGTGAATATGTAGTCACATTTTTTGCTAAGCTTCTGGAAAAGCAATATGGTTTAGGAAGTCAGCTGAATGTCAGTGAAGGACATGGTGATCTGTAATAGATGTGGAAAACTCTGAGGCTGGGGGTTTCTGAACATTGCCTAAAAGGCTCAATGGTTGATGGGATCAATGGAATTTCCATGTCTTATTTTTCAGAAGAGGATCTAAAAACCATTACTTGAAATGTACTTTTTTAACTGGATATACGAAGCATTTATATGATGGAGAGTGAAAACCCTTCCATTTTCTATTACAGACCTCCCAGGCACTAACAAGAATATCCTTACATTTTCTGCCCTTCTCTGCATCCACTTCATTCTTCTTCTTCATTCGTAGACAATATTTTTCAGCATAGCCTCTATGCTTTCTATATTTTCCACATCTTTTTATCTCTATTACTTCTGGTATTCATTAACAGGTGAGCATATATTTTTATTGAACATGCATGTATAAAAATAACAGTAAAATTCCCTTTTTAAGTCATATGCAAAAGTGAGAGCCTGCCAGAAATAAGCTTGCCCATTCAACCTCAATTGATTTATCTTGGGAATATGCATTTTGATATAGGCTTCAATTACATGATCACAATTTTTTTTCCAAAGCATCCCAGCCATTTCAGTGCTCAGACTGGACGGTGCTTACTTAATGAACAGCTGTTCACTATTTTCTTCATTGTTCAATACATGGTTCCATTGTTCAATACATGGCCTCCTGCCATCTTTGTTGCACACTATTCAAACTGTTCTCTAAAAACATTTAACTTCCCCATGAGTTTTCTTTTATGATGCTCATCAGTATAATTTTAGCTTTACAAATATTAATTATATCCACAATATCCATGTGAGATAATGGGTATTATGCACATCTGACACATGCGAACTGAAGCAGGGAAACTACAGGGAATAATATTAATGAATTTTGTATATCCAGTTTGAAATGGATCCAGCCTGGAAAAGAGAAGGCTGTGTGGAGACCTCATAGCAGCCTTCCAGTATCTGAAGGGGGCCTATAAGGATGATGGGGAAGGACTCTTCTTTAGGGACTGTAGTGATAGGACAAGGGGTAATGGGTTCAGACTTAAACAGGGGAAGTTGAGAGTAGATATAGGGAAGAAGTACTTTACTGTTAGGGTGTAACTGGAGCGGGTTGCCCAAGGAAGTTGTGAATGCTCCACCTCTGGCAGTATTCAAGGCCAGGTTGGACAGAGCCTTGGCTGACATGGTTTAGTGTGAGGTGTCCCTGCTCATGGCAGGGTGGCTGGAACTTGATGATCTTAAGGTCCTTTCCAACCCTAACTATTCTAAATACCTTGGATTTGATTTACAGCTCTCATTGACCTAAGTCACTACCGGGAGTCTTCAGAACTTCTCAAATTTGTTTGTTTCCACAGTCTGAAGCTGGGTACCAAGAAAATGAAGCACATTCTGATATTAACAATCTATGCATGGTTTGCTTTAAGTTAGTTTCCCAGTACCACATATATCTAGAGCTGCGATGGGAGGAGAGTTCAATTGTGTAGACCAGCATCCACATTTTCATCATGAAGCTCTCCCTTTCTCTTACTGAATTCTCTTGCTTCAGCTTTACATTCCTTCCCACTTGTGCAACAACTGTAGATGCAGACAACTTTATCTGTAATGCAAACTCCAGAGATGTAATCTCCATCCTCTCATCAGTACAGAGATCCTAGAAGTAAGAACATACGGATCTTTAACAAAAAAATGTGCTATGATCATTCTACCTTTAAAGTAGAAATTCCTACTCTTTAATGTCTTGACTTTTCACTCAGAATGTTTCATTTCCTACTTCCAGTTTTTCCTTTTATTGTGTCTTTGCCCAGATACTCACAATTTCCTCTCTCTAGTTTCCTCTTTGTTTTCCTTTAGCTCTTCTCTACATCCCTGAGTCTTTCTTTTTCCTGGAGTTGTTTCTTTATGTAAATTGTTTCAGTCCAGCCCTTTCCTTTCTCAAATTCAGCTTTTGTTTATATTACATCTGAACATGCAGCTCCTTTCTATCTTTTCATGATAGAAAGGGTTAGAGCTGAAAGCAGATTATTTGTCATAAAGTGCATAAGGCAAGACCAGTTACCTGCTCTCAGTTTAGCATCCATATAAACCAGGAAGTCCATCTTTGTCACTGTGAGCTAGGTCAGGCTCAGTTTCCTGGCGAGGGATGGTGCCTACCGAGTAGAGAAAGATCTAGGGACAGTGAGATACCTGAGGATGTTTTGGAATTTTAAATCCATAAAACTTACAGGGTTTTATCTGCATCTTCACTGAAGTAGCGAAAAACACCACTAAAGACATACATTTTCTTGCCAAATCAACCCCTTTGATTTAGGAGCACTGACTTAAAAAACTTGAGTGACATGGACAAAAATACATATTTTTTCCTTGCATTATTCCTAGAAATGGCAGAACTATTTTGGCTGGAGCTTTCCAGAAAAGCTGGGACAGCTACTTGGCATGAAAAACTTCAGTCAACCAGTTATAATTTGGCACTATTATAAGTAGACAAAATCAAGGTTTCATAATAGGAAGCATTAGGTAATTTTAATAATAGACAGTTATACCACCTATAAAACCTTTAAACATAACAAAATATTATATGTGCAAACAAATATCAAGAAAATTCCAATTAAAATGTGACCTAGTAAGATGGAAAGGAGAAAAAACAAACATGCAAAAATATATAATACTACATCCTGACTCTGAAAAATAAAGACACATACGCTTCTCCTGCTTAACACAGCAAGTGTCTGGAGCTTTCTTCACCTCAGTTCAAAACCAGAAAAAAACAAATCATAACTTTACTCTGTCAGGAAAAAAAAAAAAAAAGAAAAGTAAATATTAAGTTAGAGTCCTTAAGCTTCCTTGCTTCCTTGTATTAAAACATGGCTAGTCTAGGGCCTAATCTCTGACATTCTTCTGGCTGCTTTAATGTAGCATAATGAATCTCCAGATAACAGAATCATAGAATGAAAAAATGGTTTGGGTTGGAAGGAACCTTAAAGATCACCCAGTTCCAACCCTCCTGGCATGGGCACGGACACCTTCCACTAGACCAGGTTGCTCAAACCCCTGTCCAATATGGCTTTGAACACTGGCAGGGGATAGGGCAGCCACAGCTTCTATGGGCAACTTGTGCCAGTGTCTAACCACTCTCAAAGGAAATAATTGTTTCCTAATATCTGATAAATCTATCCTTTTTAAGTTTAAAGATATTCTCCCTTGTCCTCTTACTACAGGCTCTTGTAAAATGTCCCTCTTCAGCTTTCTTGTAGGTCCCTTCAGGAACTGGAAGCTGAAGCCTTCTGTCCTCCAGGCTGAACAAGCCCAACTCTCTCAGCCTGTCTCCAAAGCAGAGGTGCTCCAGCCCTCTGAGCATTTTTGTGGCCTCTTCTGGACTCGCTTCAACAGGTCCTCTGGTCTTGACAAGCGCCAAAGCTGAATGCAGCATTCCAGGTGGGATCTCAGAACAGCAGAGTAGAGGGGCAGGATCACATCCTTCGACCTGCTGGTCACACTTCTTTTGATGCAGTCCAGGACACGGCTCCTTTTCTGGGCTGCAAGTGCAGATTACTGGCTCATGTTGAGCTTCTCATACACCACACACCTAAATCCTCAGATAGATTATGTAATTTCATTTTCATTCAGACAATGTATTTTCATTTTCTCTGTGTATGACAATTGGAAGTCTTCTTTCATCTCTCTCTCCAAATTTTCCTACTCTGTCAATACACAAAATACTGAAGCACATTTGACTGCCCTGGATTCCAGCCTCATGAGCCAGGCCTTACTTAAAAACTTTAAAATGCCTTTTATTGACTTTTTAACAATTTTATTACAGAACACTGTTCTGGAATGAAATACAGGATATTCAATGAGTCTACATTGATACAATGAAGTACAGTAATATTTAATGAATATCAGTTTGGAGTGCTTAAGATAGTTAAAAATCACATTTATTCCATAGTGTCTACTTTTTAAAGAAAAGGAGGGCTTTATGACTCCCTAATCTGTTTTTCATGACATACTATTAATCTTCCACAGTAATTTCTGCATTATTCACATAATTTTTTTGTTTGTTTATTTGGAACAATCATATCAATGTATCAGAATCAATGTATCAGAATCATATTCACTCTGGATTTAAAATATTCATAAATAGCAAATATTCCACATCTCGGGAATGGTGAATTTAGTCATAAAAAATAGATTATCCAGCACTAGCCCTATATTGAAAGAAAACCTGCAGAGTCTGTTCTGTTGTATAGAGTGCTGCAAAGGACTGACTGGACTAAAACTTATCCCAGGCTATGTGAATACTTCAGAATTTGTATCAACTAGCAGAAAATCTCCAGGATGAAAAGTGTTATCTAAATGAAAGGGTTATATGGATATATACAATTCAGTATAACTTGTAAATATTGCTTCTACAGTTTACCATAATCCTAGGCAGTAAACTCACAGGACCTTGCTGGTTTAAATAAAATGCAAGAAGTAACTGAATGAAGGATACATTTTAATAGCTCTCTGTCAGAGAGAGTTAACACACTTACACCTCTAAGAACAGCATTTTTATTAAATCTTTATTATGCTGTATTAAAAAAGTCCCCTTAGCCCTCAGGTAGTTGGTTGATGCTGAGTTTTCAAATAAAATATTTATGAAGTTCTTTGTTTAGAAGTTTAATTGTATCTTTAAATGACTTTCATATGCTTATATGCTTTACTCTCTAATATAAATGCCATATGATGCTCTATCATACTGTCCGGAATAGTCATTATGCATTTTACCATTACAACTGTTACATAACAATAAGCAGAAAAAAAAGGACAGAAGGATAACTAAGTTAAACCAGATCTTATACATACTTATTTTGTTGGTAACACAGATCGTATCTCTAGGAAAATGTGCTTCTAATCATGTAACATAGCATAGTACTGTAATACTTTCCATATTTAAAGTTTTGGTCAATGTATAATACTATAGAAGATACTAAAATGTACTCTGCACTGACCTTTTAATTTCTCTGCTTGGCTGGGGGGAAGGACAAAACTCTCATGCCTAAAGAGCAGAGGTTGGATCAGGAAACCTAAGGTCTATTCCTTAAATTAAATTCAGTTTTGCTTTTATAAGAGGTGTAGAGATACATTGCTCTTGTGGTACAACATTTAAAGGAAAGCACAGTTTAGAAGATTCGTTATTTTTCCAAGCAATGGATGACAGTTTTGAAATCACCTTCCTGATTTAGGAGCTAAAGGGACACTTTCAAAAGTGAAAGCACATCAGAGATCCCTGACATTTCACATGAAAGCAGAGCTTTCATCCCACTGTTTTGTGCAACACTCTTTGGATACTGCCCATAGAGCAGATTTTGGACATCTGCTCCAGGCAGACTATATGGTTAGTTGTCTTGGGGTTTAGGCCAGCTAGCTGACATGACAGATCCCAAACAAAGTTGTCCACAGTTTTACACATGGAAGACACTCACCCACCCACCTGTGCAGCCCTTTTCTGACCCACAGTTAGGGAATGATAGAATGAAAATATCTCAGTTTTGTTGTGAGAATTGACACCCTTCTCCATGCCCTGGGCAGGCTGGGGAGTCATCACCGGCAGAAAGCAGGGGGAATTAAAAAGATATGGTGCAAACTTGGAGGAATTAATGAAATTGTGAATTCATTAGGTGACATACTTTTTTTGATAGTTCTCACAGGGGATGGCAGGATATGTAGCTATCATATTAACCCACATTACTATTATACAATTACTGTTACTAAGACATTTTGATAGCTCACAATATTACCTGAATACACTCTGCAGACTTCTTACTTGTTGATAAAGCACTTCATTAAAACCCTTTGAGGGAAGTGTCAGTTCACAACCATTAATTTTGCAAAGCCAGCATAAAAAACCCTGTTGATCCAGAGGACTGTTAGCATATAACTGGATGATATTTCCTGCCTTTCTAAAATAGCAAATACTGTCTTACGAAATTTGTTCTGTTGATCATAATTTTCATTGTAATAAATAACCCCTAAAATCTGTCTTTCCTATATAAGGAAGCTGCTCCTGTGATTATAGTAAGAGCCAACAACATCCAAGAAATAATCTCACTCATCATTTAAGGTAGAAAACAGTATTTTCCTGTATACTACATTGCCATAAAGTCTATGTGAACCCAGGAAAGGTCTGGAAAGTACCTATGGGGACCCTTGGTTTCAGAAATGGAGTTAAAGAGAGTTAATTCTGTTTTTAAAGCTGCTGCCAATCTATTGCAATGCCCACCTGCAAGAACTGACAATTCTGAAAGTTTTTATAAAATTGCTCCAGAAATGTATGCAACTTTGAAGTCTTGCATGTTAATTGCATTAGCAGAAAGTTAACACATCTCTTCTCAACAAATGTCTATCTTGGAAAGACAAACTTTTAGCAAGACATGATCAGACTTGGTAACCTTTAACATCACACCAAAACTGGAGGGGTTTTGCAATATTTTATAGTGTAACCAACATTTTCTTTTTTTTACACCCAATTGACAAAACTATTGCACCAGTTTCAGTAAGTAGTTAATTAAATGTAACACACATGAAAGAGATTTTTTTTCCTATTTTGTTCTTGTACAAAGGCTGGATTTTATTTTAGTTGCAGAGATATAATTCTATTTACTTCACAGTCATTACTTATTAACACCAATGGGAAGAGAAACAGAGCTATTAAACCAGTTTCCTCTGTTTTCCTTGATGCAACCTGATGCTTTATGGTTTACCATGGAAGAGTTGCATGGTGAGAGAGATGGATTTGCTTGTGTTTTTAATAATGTGTTCTCTTCAGAGAGAGTCAATAATTGCCCTGCCCAGTTTGGCTAGCTTTGCTTTAAAAATACTTATTTATGATTTAAAGGGACTGGAAATGGTAAAGAACACATTAATTAGGACTTGCAACCATTGGGAGCATATGACTGAGAGGAACATCCATTTTTATCAGAGGGAATTATATTATGCAATTGCTTTTGCAAAGTGACCACATTCTTTATGCCCTACAACTAAATAAAGACCTTTACATCCACTGAAATATCATCCAAGAACATGATGATTAATAGGTTTTAATTATCTGTGTCAGACTTCAAGACCATTTCACCTCAATTTGTTCTTGGGTCAGCACTGTTCAATTCTTGTGTGTATTCATCCCTTTCTAATATACTACTTGACAGCAAGAGTGTACCCCTTGCCTCTATTTCCTGCACTAAATAAGCTTGGTACTTATATCTCATCTGATAAGAACTTAATTCCTCTTATTGTGCTGGACTTTTCTGCTTTCTTGAAAATGCTTACCAGAACAGTACATGCTATTCCAGATAAGGTCTTATCAGAGAGCTGTATCAGGACAAATAGCCTATCTTTATGGAAGAACTGTTTTGGAAGTATTTCAATTGAAATTTAATGGAAATACCATTAAGCTTTGTTTGGCTTTGTTAAAGGTGATGCAAAATACTCTGAATCAACACAGCTGAAAAAATACAATCTTTATTTAGAAATGCTCACTTAGGAAAAGAAAAAAAATCCCTTTTGAGATGACTTGGTTAATTATTTTGCTTATTTGTGACCCAAAATGAAAAAGAAAAAAAAGCAAAAAGCACTGTCATTACTCATTATGTGCACAATTTATCAAAGAATACAGTTCTGTCCCTCTGCTTATTAAGCCTCTCTCAGACATTCCTTTGTGCCTTGGGCTTCTGAAAAAGCCTTAAGACTGATGCTACCTAACTGACTCACTGCAGTCTTCTGCAAATCTCTGAGCTCACTGCTGGTTTTGCACCAGTATATGAAAGCAAATTTAGGATTTTAAATATTTTATGTGGTGCATGAAATGAAATAACCTGATTATTCATGCATCACATGGGCTGCTCTCTTTTTTATTATGAAAAGAAAAAATAAATCAACAATTTGTGCTTCTTTTTATATTTCATTGTAGGCATGAGCCTACCCTGCTGACCTCTCCAGTGCAACCTTCTGTTAGTGAAGTATTATACATGGCATGAAAGGGCAAGCAGATGTACCACACGAGGATGTGAAGGATTGCTTTGTCTTCTCTGACTGACCTCTCCTTAGAGAAACGCTTGCTGACAGCATTTGCCAGTGCAGTTCTAGTCCTCTGTTGCCTCCACAGCGTGTAGGTCTGTAAAAAAGATCCAGGTGGGTTGTGTTGATATTAGCTCAAGAGACCAAGGCTAATTGCCCAGTGATCCTTGGAAACCATCTGGAGGGACTCAGCTCCAGCAGTTAGACAGGCAAAGCCCACAAGAGTTTCTTAAAGGAGAGATCAGTCAGAGGAGTCTGCAGCTGTAGAGCAGGGAGGCACTCTGTTATTGCTCTTGTTCTTTCCTTATTTCTTTTCAGATTATTCTTCCTTTAAGTAAATCAGGCTCACCCATGTTAGTCTTTCGGTTCAGCTCTGGGTGTTAAGTTGTAGCTCTATGCTGAAAACAAGGTTGTGGTGTTCAAAAAGCCCAATGATTTTGGATGAACAGAACTCAGTTAAAAGCTGTGATTTTTTATGTTGGCATCTTTTCAGTCATTGTCACAGATGTGCAGATGAAACAGAACAGTAAGACCTGTGCAACAGCTGAACCACATTCCCATTCCTTTGGGCTGCTGCTTCTGCCTTGTACTGCAAAAGACAGACAAAAGGGAAGGATTAGGCTGTGCTGTATTAGGCAATGTTCTTCTTCATACTCTTCCTTCTCCCTCCTTTTCTCCTGTGCCATTGCATGAATGAGAGGGAATGTAAACACCAAAACCACATCCAGGGTGGAACAGTAACAACCTAGATTTTGCCTACAATAGGTAGGAAAGATTCAGTGACAAATCATGAAGTCCCAGACCAAGATTGTGCCTGTGGGCATGTTCAAGCAGATTCATGGGCTTTCTTCACCCAGAGACCCTGGCTATGCCCTACAGCCCACCCCAGGGAAGCCTGGCTCAGCATCCCAGCCGCAGCAAGCTGCACTGCTCCAACACAATCCACCAATTGGAATGTACTTCAGGAACAGCTCTGCACGAACGGATGCTTAGATCTGAACCTGAACTAACACCAGACAGTAGAAGTGATACCACATATTGACAAATTGCTATTTGTAGCAGTAAATAAAATGTAAACATAGGTAGCTTGACCTTACAGTGCTTCAGTTTACTGCAAGAACTTTTCCTGGGTTTAGGCATATGGATGGCACAACAGGCTTTGCCACAGGAGGTGATACTAACTGCCAGCAATGACTATTCAATTTCTAGCTTCTTAGCAAAAAGGCAGTGAAATTTCCTATTTAAAACTTTCCCTTGTTATTTGCAAGCCCCAAACCCCTCTCCTGCCCGCAAAGTCCTAATCTTTTTGTCTACAAGAAATAGAGAGGAAGAATATTTTTCTGATGGGCTTGTACAGTTAAAAATCATAAAGAAATCTACATGCTAAGGTTCCAACAGAAACAGAGACTTGGCTGACTTCTGTAATCTGAACTTTGCATTAATTGTTTTGAATTTGATTAGAATAAATTAGCCATCTCAATTGGTCCAGTATTTGTTGCTTCCCAGCCATATCTAAAACCATATCCAAGATGATCAGGGATTCTAACCAGTGGAACAAGAGAGGAGGATGGGCAGAAAGATAAGCAGGGACCAAACAGAATAAAACAGTTCTCATCTGCCTAGGATTTACATTTGGGTTGTGAGCTGTCTTACCTTGTGACATCTACACTGATGACAATCCCATCTTAATCCACATATTTTATGTGTGTATTTTTTCACTGGAATATAATTATTTTATGAAACTAAGAAACATCAAATAAACATGGTAACAATTATTGGTGCTTTGTTCCTCCTTTTGTTGGATTTGGAGACGCACTTGACAACCCAGAACAGGGCTACTTTGACAATGTTTGAAGAACCAGTTCAGCCATAGGTTGATGTCAACTGCACTAATCAGAATTCTATCAGCAGATAACTGTATTCATATGTTGCACTTCACTACTCAGATATGCGTGGCAAGCTTCACAGGACACATAAGCTATTCAACATTTGCTTTCTTTACTAGACAATTTGTTTTGAAGCTATTAATTCAGCTACAGTGCCACTCTTATTTTTCCTTTACAGATTCACCCATTTCTGGTAACATGCATAGAAACATGACAACGTCACTCATTTTGAAACCTTGGAGAAGAGTTCATTGCTACAGCACTGCAGCCTTGTACAGAGAGTGCAGAAGCAGGAGGAACATACCTGGAGTTCAGTTCCTCCTACTGCTACAGAGAACCTGAATCCTCAGCTCTCATTTTCCAGTGCTCTGAACAGCAGGCTATGCACAGTGCTTTCTGCACACATGTAAGCATGTACACCCTCAACAATGTGTTGAAATCTGTTTTGTGCTGCAGCCAAGAATTTAAGATTCATGGGGCCAGACAGACGCTTAACCAAGACTGATTGTGTAATCTGCTAGGCGACCCACAGTTCTGGGAAGCAGAAGCTGATGATCTGAATTCCCCATCTTCTCCCTTAACTGTAGCTGTAGGTTTTATGCTCCATATTGGATTTAATGTTGCTGATGCATCAGACAGCTCAGGCACCATGCATTGTTTTCTTCTGTTAAAAAGCTTCTGAGGAGATGGTTTAAAAACAAAAGGTGTCTTAAAGCACATGCTGCAGATTAACTGTAGACACCTCAAGCTTTAAACAGAATATTTAGAACCTTATAACCTTATAGTTATTATTCATGGATTTAGATGTTTCACATCAGTTGTGTTCCAGGCAACTTCATGTTATTCTGGAGCTCATCTTAGACATCCACAACTTAATGAATCTTTAACTCCTGAACTGCCCCGTGCCTTAGGTTTTCTACTGAGCTATTCAGAGAGATGTCTGAACTGAGCCTAGTAGTTTCATTACTGTACCACTAGGTTTTATGCACTCCTGTTCAAGAATTTAAACACGGATAGAAAAATTTGGGATGTTGAAATATTTTACTTGTTTTTTGATCATATGAAATACTTTACCAAGTGCTATATGTAGCTTGAAAAGCAATTTTGCTCTGAAAACTGCTGGGTTTTTTAATGCAGAAGCAAAACACAGAACCTGCAGTTTCCTTTCCAAATAAATGGTGGATCAGTGTGTTGTTAGAAAATTGCTATTCAGCTGCATTAGCGTCTTAGTAATGGAAGACTCTTCTCATGGTAAGTACAAGACCCATACTAGCAGGGGGAATAGAGTATGCTGAGCAGAAACTGGTAATAACATTTCTGTTGACCTGGCAAGCCACCTTGGCCCCTCTGATGCTGTTAGCATAGTGGCAGATAATAGTGGCAGAAGAAACAAGGTTTCTTCCAGGTTTCTGATAACCCTTTCCCCTCTATGTGGACCTGGATCTTGCAGCCAAAGGCCATGCTCCCAGGGACTTCAAAGAATACATGCCATTTAGCTTCTAGGAAATTATCTAGAGTTACTATTTCATATTGTAAAATACATTTCTAACACAATGCCTACAACACAGGATGGTTCTAACAGGTCCTTGTCCTAGCCCAAGGCTTTTTATATCAGCAAAGCAACAGTTTGTTCCGTAAGGCTTATTCTAGCACAACTGACTTGGAATTTTGTTTGCAAGACAAAGCATAAAACCCCAGTGCTCTACTTATCTGTATTAAGTCATTCATCCTCTTGCTACACAATGAGGAAACTTGGTATCAGTCAGTTTTAAATGGATTGCTCTACAATTCTAACAGACCACAAAGAGATTTCTGGACACTCTGTTTATAATAACAAACAGGAGCTTTGTTTCCACCCAATATTTTCCATGATGTCAACAAAACACTTAACACTAGTGAAATGCTAGAGTGATGAGATCACTGTCATGATGACCGAACTTATTTTACAGTTTCCCCGAGCTAATCATTCCCCTATAGCTATCTGTTGTCTCCTGTCTTAAAGCCAGACTGTAAATTCCTGCAGGTATCTTTGTTTTTTTTTGTAGCATTTAGCATAACAGGATCTCAGGGATCTCAAATGTTTCAATAAAATTGCAACCAATAAAGAAACTTCTGGTGTTCAGTCCAGTGTGTTTTAGTTGCAAATCTGTATAGAAAAGGAAAGAATTATCTTTACAGCTCATCTTTTCCACTTCCTTTCAATGTTGTTGACACAGTTCATATTACTAAGCTTGGGTTGACTGTGTAGTCAGTCCAACAGTAGTTTTCTCCAGCTGAGTTCTTTGCCTGCTGTACAAAGCTGAGCTCAATGGGCATTATTATCAGGAATGACATGGGCTACAGCATCCCCTTCCTCTCTAGTTATGCTTGTACATAATATTTCTATTTACCTAATCCAGAATGCCCACTTATAATAATAAACTCAAAGTCCTCAGGATCCTCTTCAGTACCAGAAGTGGGAGATTACACATTCTGACTGACAAGAAAGCATCCACTAACGAGATGCAGATTTCAAGATGGAGTAGCCACAAGAGAAGATAAATGACAACCCAGCCCCCCACCCGTTTCATTACTTCCAAAACATGAAGTAGCCAATGCTTGGAAACAAAGAATCTAGAAAAGTCCTAGGTTACACCTGAGGAGGAAGAAAAGGCATAGATGGCATTTGTGCAACATAAATATGCCACTCTCACTACTCAGATAAAAAAATGTACTTGGAGTGGCTGCTGTGAAGGAATAGGAGAAGGGCTGATGTAATATTTTGGCAACTGAATGAAAAGATAAGAAGTTTTGAAGTCACAATAGAGAAAGTAATGACAATAATCAAAAGAGAATCTAAAAAATAAGAAAAATGACATCCATCATGTGAATCAGACATTGGCAAACAGGCACTATTGCAGGTGCTGACAGGTAGGAAGGGAAGCGAGTGGCTGTGCTTTGGTTGATACTGCTGTAAGCATGCAATGTCTCAGTGCATGTGTAAAAAGCTACAGTGGGTCAAGGAGAGGGAGGTGGCCAAGGAAGAAGGCTCTGCGGTGCTAAGGAGAGCTAGAAGACAGAACAAGGGAAGAAAGAGGGGGAAGGAGAAGGAGAAAAGAAGAAGAGAGGGGGGAAGGGAAGGGTAAAAGGAGAGAGACAAAAAGGAAGGAAAAATGCAGAAAAAGTTGGTCAAGCAGCCCACCAACCAGTCACACCACCAATCAGTAACATCAGCACCTCAGGAACTCACTATTCAAAATCACCCATGTAGATGGAAAGAATTTACGAAAAAGTTCAAAAAGCTTCCCACCTTAGATTTGCTTCCCTATGTTTAAGTCAGATTTTCTTCTATATTTTTTCCATATGCTCAAAGTGAGTTTCTTAAATTACTCTGTTTAGAAATAAACACATGGAAACAATAAACATCTAGAATATTAGCTTGCATATTTCCTTAATGTATGCATATTTCGCTCCAATTTTCCACATGAAATGAAACTAATTCACTTAAATTTCTCAGGATCCACCCTCTGTGAAAGTTTCCATGATTTCAGGGTTAGATCAGTAGTTGATTAATACCTTTGAGACTGTGGACTTACAAGTTTTAAGTAATTCAGCTGCTCAGCTTGTGCACAGCAGAATATTTACACTGAATTCAAGTGACCTCTGTCAATTTACACAATTGAGAAATGGCCTATTATTTCTTTTTCTTGATGAAAAAGTAGGAGAATATTAGGTATATAGAAGTCACTGCTTCTAAACAATCGAGGTTTCTTCAGAAGCTTTTCTATTTTGGGATATTTTGTGCCACATCTTATATATTCTTTGAAATTTCGATGTGATGGTTTATATTTTGCAGTTATGTACAAATTTTAAATTAACTCACCTCCACTCAAATTCACAGTCTTCCTCTGGATCAGTACTGAAAGCGGAATTATGTTCAATAGCAGCATTCCCTCCATACGTTTTTCTTGCATTCCTGGAGCAAAGAACTTATCCTCAGACCATCTAACTCTGCTGTTCCCAGCAGTGGCAGGAAGAGACACACATCACAGCAGATGATCATAGCTACTTTTTGAAGTACGTGCCCTTCAAAGACCCCTATACTCCACCATATGAGGGGTGCCAGAACATTCTTTCCTGTGAGGGTGGTGAGATGCTGGAATGGGTTGCCCAGGGAAGTTGTGAGTGCTCCATCCCTGGCAGTGTTCAAGGCCTGGTTGGATGAAGCCTTGGGTGGCATGGTTTAGTGTGGAGTGTCCCTGCTTATGGCAGGGGGGTTGGAACTAGATGATCTTAAGGTCCTTTCCAACCTTAACTATTCTATGATTCTACGACTATGGCCTCTTTCGCTTTTAATTTAGTAGTGACAACACATTTCTGTCTTGAAGGAAAGCCCAGCCTAATTTGCAGGAAGAGGTAAAAGGTAGAGGATGCACAGCAGGATCCACTCCAGGTACCATGAACTAAGAGAGAAGGTTATGGGGACATGAAGTGATCTCTTGATATAGTAAATTATTCTCACAGACTAGCTTAACGTATGGTTGGGGTTAAGCAAAGACAAAACAGTCCTCCTGAATTTGAGAGTACTTACCCTGTCACGTATACTTTCATAGAGTTCTTGATGTTTCCACTGAAGATTTTATCCTGTTCTAACTGAATAGTCTCCAGGCACATGCCGTAACACTGGTTAGAAGCAACCTGTGAGCACATCCTTTTTTTACACTTCCCATCTGATTGATCTCAAGTATCTTACTGTCCTGTAAGCATGAGCAATACCAAAAGACAAAGAATCCATCACCTTCCGAAGTGTAGTATTAAGATTTTGTCTGTTGAATAGCACAGGCCAAATGCCTCATAGCAAATATTATGGAGTACTGGGGCTTGTTTACTAACAGTTTATCAAGTGGCAGCTAGAGTGTATCGGTTAGAAAGACTTCTATTTTTTACTTATTTCACATAATGTCAAACCCATTACAGTCTTCACTGCACCACTGTGAAAATCAGGCTGCATACTTTTATTTTTTTCCTGGTTTTCAAATTCTGTGCTATTGTATTTTTTCACCTCTTTTCTTTGTTACACTAAAGAATTCTGGAATATTAAACATTTTGTTCTCTGTACACACAGATGTTTTTTAGTAATTCTGTTAATTTCCTTTATGCTTTATTTTTCAAATCATAAAACATTCTTTTGCTTCTTCTTAAATCTTTTCATTTTATAACATATTGACCTGGAGAATCATAGAATCACAGAATAGTTAGGGTTGGAAAGGACCTCAAGATTATCTAGTTCCAACCCCCCCTGCCATAGGCAGGGACACCTCATGGTTTACCATGTCACCCAGGGCTCTTTCCAATCTGGCCAAAATGAACAAAACATGCCAGAAGTGGCTGTATTAAGTGCAGAAATTACATAGGTAATAGTATGACAGATTACTGTCCTCACTTCAGCCCATAACTTGCAGTCTCCATGACGCCTAAGGGTGTGCAACTCTGCACTTCGGTCCTCACTGGGATAGCCTACCCCTTGTTGCCATGGTTTCAACTTTATGTACAACTACTTTAGTGGTGATTTTTCATGTAGGACATTCCCATTGATGTTTATTTTTAGGAATCCAGTTTATTTTTTTATGCTCCATTTAAATCAGCATTTTCTTCATATGATATCTTCTTCTTCTGTGATCAACTGCCAATGGTACTCCCAAAAAATCTTATCTCTCTACTCCACCATACTCTTAAAGGTTGTTTCATGTAAAGGCTATAAAAATGTCAACATGGATTAGCTACATTCATATTTTTAATTATCCAATCATTTGTGAAGGACTCGCTTGCAACTGAATGGCTCTGCAATTGCTTCATTCCCTTCACTCATTGCTTTTATTAAACCCAACAATCTGACACACTATACAGCCTCTGTGACAGCCACACAGGAATCACACTAACAGAAGACAAGGAGCTGACAGTTTCATCCAGGTGTTTTGACATCACCCTTTCATATACACCTCTCTCAAAGAGAGTTATGACTTTCAGACCTACTGCAAAATAATCATGTCTGTCAGATTATGCTCTTTTCCCCACTGCTGCCTGTACTTTCACAAACAGGAAAGGGATTTCTTCTATTTAATATTTATTAAGTGAATTTTAATTTTGGTAGATAACAATTTTCTATCACTTGCTGAACATACCTACATACACATAACTATAAGCTTAAGGCAGAAAATTCAAAGTAGGAAAAATCTTAAGGTCCTTTCCAACCCTAACTCTTCTATGATTCTATGATAATAACAACTCATTTATTTTGAAATTCATATGTCATTCTGATGCAGTAAAATATATTTCAGAAAGGCAAGCCCAGTGAACCTTGATCTTTTGATCTTGAAATTTTTTGGGGAAAAGATTTCTACACAAAAAAGTTTAACTTCTTTACACAGTCCCGCAATGTTCAGTCAAGATATTATAGTAAAAACAAATATTCCAGCTAGGCAGAGGTGCCTGAAGCACTCTCAGGAGAAAACTTGCTTCTGTGTCAGCAAAAGAATTCAGCAGTTCCATGTTTTGATCCTTCTATAACAACAGAATTCCCATTTTCTCCCTAACCTTTCTAAAAGTAATTGAATATAAATTATTTTTTCCCCAATCAAGTTTACCTGTCTGCCCATTTTCCACCCAACTTGTTTCTCTTTGCTTAACTGCTCAGCTGTTCCTCAGAGAAGCAGAAATGTGAGACCGCAGCTTTCCCTATAGTCTTCAGTGAGGTAGTGGTTGACAGAGATGGATGGTTAAGGTAGATCTACTTTACTGGATGGTCAGATGGTAAACAGGACTTCTTTTACTCTTTTTGCATCCATGTTTCTCCTGTTTGCAGAAACAGGTCCTGTTTGCACTCAGCAGGTATGGTGCTACAGAAATAGCAATCTCCTCCCCACCTATTAGTGAAGAAGTATGTTCCAAACTCTCATCACATTTTACACTTTGCATACCCCAGGCTGCAGTAAGAGACTCACTATAATTGTTCCTCCTAGGAGCTTTGCTTTCTTTTATGAGATGCACCATTTACTTTGTGGATGTCAAGAAGCTGGAGGGGATGGTTTATTAATTGAGACTTAATCAAAGATACACTAGTTGAATTTCAGCTGAGGAGCAGTGAAGGCTGGAGGCAATAAGGGCTGCATTCCTGTGTATGTCTCAAGGGAACTGCAAACAATACTCACAAAGGTCTGATAAATTTTAATGAGCAGAGGATCAGTGACACAGACTATGAATGATTTTTTACCACCTTCCTCTAAATGTAAGTATATCTGTCCTGATCCACAGTTGCAGACTTGAAACCAAGCCAGACAAGTGGCTGTGAATTACACGCAGTAAGACTTGGTCAAATCATGGTGTGTGATAGGGGTATGAGATGTGCCATTATCTTCCCCTCTCAGTTGTAGCTGGATGTTTCCTTAATTGTTAGCACATCACTTCTTGTTTTGTTTCTCTTTTGACTGCTTTTATTGGAAACTATTCAGATACCTGTTCTGAAAGGGAAGCTGGAAATCAACTTGAGATACGGTGAGGTGAGTTTCTGTTAGTAGATGATCCCTCCCAGCCTTTTCACATACTCAAAATGATGGAGTTGGAGGGGAATACTTCAGCCCCGCAGGTTCAATACAAACCAGATTTTAATCTGCAGCTTGTATTTTGCTAGTAACACACATTAAGATATTTGATATCTTAATTAGTTGCCATATTGGAAGTACAGAATAAGGAAAAATAGATTTCAGATGGAAGCTAAGCCCCCTGTGACCATCCAAAAGCACAATAGCTGTTCAGACTCCATGTTTTCCCTTTCAGAGAGGCACACATGCAAACAGATAGTCTAGGGCCTCCTCAAAGGCAGTACATACCTCAGGAACTTCAGTGTGCCTCACTGCAGAATGCATCTTAATGGACCCATTCAAAGCAGCAGTGAAAATGAACTTATTGTCTGTCCAGATGACATGGTAGAATTTTCAATCATACAACTGAACTGTCTCACTCTCCAAGCCAGGTGGTACTTCTGAACTGTTTCTGGGAACCTCCTCTGGTATATGTCAGCCTTTGGTCTCTGTTCAAGCATCACCTGGAAGACAGCTTCCTGGCACAAGTGAAAAGCACACCCTAGACTGTGTGCTGACAAACAATATGGACGATGATGTGGCAATGTGTGAACCCATGCCAGCATGTATTTTATTAGTAGAGAGGGAGCCAATGTATCTAGCTTTAATTATTTAATGTCAAAGTGTTCAGTAGCCATGAAAGCCCAGCCTGGGATACCTTCAGTGCTACTTTTGGATGCCTTATCCTTTAAGCCTCCAAACAGTACTGCAATGAACATATGAGCAATGTCTAGGATGACTTCCATTATCAGAATGAATGGCCAGGGCAGCTGTGCTTCCAGTAGTTTTTGTTGTCCTAAGTAAACCCATTGGAGCTCTATTGGTCAAATTAAGACCATCTATCCAGTCTGTTGGAGTGAAAAAACACTGAGATACCTTTTGTCCCTGGCAGTAATTCTTCCATAGTAATACAATGCAGTTGAATGGCTGCTTTCCAACCATAGTCTACACTATTCTCACAAGTCTGGAAAGCTTTTATTTATCTTTGCACAATGTTTGGTTTTTAATTGACATTATGGAAACTCTGACAGTAATATAAAAGATGATTAGCAATAAAACAAAATATAAACCAATGGCTTCTAAATTTAATAATAGGCTAAATGTCTACATTCAGACATGTTTAATCAAAACCAGTTTGTAAACTTCATTTTATTCAGGTCAGGCAGTCAACAGTACATGTAATGCATACTATAAAACTGATTTAGGGCTTTTGGACACCCAAGCATCTACATAAACCAAGCAAGGATTAACTAGGTCTGTCTACTCATAAATTACAGCACATTGTTTTTAAGTGAACAGGATAAAAAGCAACATGCCGTGAACCATCTACATCATGCTTTTCTCCTTTGACCAATTTCCCAGTTACTCTCTCAAATTATCACTACAGTTCCTTCTTTGTTCATCCCTGTATTGTTTCCATATAACTGTCCAAATCTGCCTGCAAGACAACTAATCAAAAAGGGCTGAAGTACAAGAACATTGACCACTTGATAGTTTGCCCAGCTTATTAAAAATACGAGTTTGACATCCTGCAGCATGTCTTAACAATTGGTTCGCAAATTACAGCATGGCAAAATACAATTAAATTCATTCCATTGTACACAATAACTATTTAACATATGCTGTGAATCTTGTACACAGATCAGGACTTTGCAGTGTTTTTCTACAGCTGTTAGTCAAGTCTTGTTGCCTTGTGCTACAGATCCATCCAATCTGAAAACATAAACGGATTTGGGCTGGGTCATAGCTTGGTTGGGATTTTAACAAAACAAAACA
This sequence comes from Agapornis roseicollis, assembly GCA_002631895.1. Classification (NCBI taxonomy): domain Eukaryota; kingdom Metazoa; phylum Chordata; class Aves; order Psittaciformes; family Psittacidae; genus Agapornis; species Agapornis roseicollis. Next base: position 69,732 of record NDXB01021043.1, read on the forward strand.
AAAATCAAAACCCCATTCAAGATGGTTTTTGGAAGTACTGATGGCCTTCCATAAGCAAAGTTCTCCACTTCTCTTTACTTACTGAAAGTCAGTACTGGGTTCAGTCACCACTATGCTTACAGAGGTGAACCATTCCCAACCACTGATCCCATGCCTTGACTCCTCATCTCAAATACCTGAACACATGCAGAGGTTATTCCAATAGCAGATTCTGCACAACCTTTTAGTACTTTTCCTCCCCTTTCAGAGGTTGAATCTGCAAAGTACATATTTTATCCAGCACGACATATGTGATAATATATTGGATCATGTGAACTAACATGATATATATAGTGTCTGTCCCACAGATATTACATGCCACTCCATATGCACCAGATCTGAGAAGCACATGATATACAGCTCTCAGGGGATATGAAACACATGTGGGTCTGATTCGCCACTTTGTTATTCCAACTGTACACTGCTGCAACTCTAACGAAGTTACACCAGTGTAAAACTGTTGTACTGAAGTGGAGGATTAAACCCATATGTCTTTCTATATGAGCCAAATTTATGGGACAAAGTTATTCAAACAAATTCAGTAAACATTCAGACTTCTTCAGAGTCCTATACCTGTTTAATCCCCAGACAGTACTTTTCTTGCTTCAGGAAAAGCTTTACCTTAAAGACAGCAACTGTTATTTGTTAGAAGGATGTCAGTAAGAACCTGTTATTAAAAAAAAAAAAAAAAAAACAAAAAAAAAAAAAAAGATTTTTGTTTTTTATTT
>NDXB01021043.1:74269-102175 GCA_002631895.1 Agapornis roseicollis
TTTTTAATAAGAGAAACATGGGGAAAATTTTGCAAGCCAAACAGACAAAAACTGTGACTTTTATTCATCAAGCTTCACATGACTGGATTTTGTATCCCAGCCAGCTAAGGCCTAACTGCGCTACAAAAAAAGGGTTTTAATTAGCTAAGAAAGAGAAACAATTTCTGAACAATGGCACTTCTCTCCACAGGATTTCCTGTTTAGAGGAATTGCTTTCCACACCAGAATTGAATTTTGCTCTTTCTACCTACTGATCTGTTTTACCACTTGCCTAGTGCAGCCTGATATTAATTACTACTCTTTTTTCTTTTTTTTTTTTTTTTTTTGGCATAAAACACCAACAAGGCCCCATCAGTGCAATTCAGATCTAAGCCAGCCTCCTAGGAGGTGAGGTGGGAAGTATATGAAATGAATTTAGTACCGGCATGTTTGTTCCCCTTTTCACTAGTCTTCCAATTCAGCACCTCTCTGCACTAGGCACAGAGAAATTGAGAAAGATTTCCACCTGGCAAGCTTACTGAAACCTGACTATCTCACTGGCACGACAATACACAGGCAAATAATTTGAATTTCCTCTGTTAATGAAGAGGAATAATTTCAAGGTGATACCTCTGAAACTTCATTTTTCTGCAGGAGCACAGATGACTCCATTGTCAGAAAGAACTGACACTTAGCAAGTGTGGTCCTCTTCAGATATTTGGTAATTTTCTACATCTAGCTATTCAATTTCTATCTATTTGTAGGTATTCAAGCAGGTTCTGGTTCTAGTGCTTTTGCTCAATTTTTTTCTTTATTTTTGATAGTCCATTTCCTTTTTAATGGTACCCTACTTACTTTCTGCTTTATGTGTGTGTTTTTTTTTCCTCCTTTACACTCTAGAAATGAAAATCAGCCCATCTTCTCATTATCTAGTTTTGTCTTCTCCTTTTGCAGATTCTCTCTACTTTTTAACATCCTCCTTACCCTTATAACCTTATATATTCTATGTAATCCATCTTTTCTCCCCAGATTCCTACTATTCTTCCTTTCCTATTAGCACTATTCCATTTTTGTTTCCTTCATGATATTTTTTTCATAGTTTCTTTCATTTTTCATATCCTTTCCTGTCTCTTTTATTTTTTTTGGGGGGGGGAGGGGAATGCTGTTTTTGAGGCTCTCCATTGTACCTCACACTGTTGTACACACAAATTAGCATTAGAGAGTTTGGAAGAAGGCAACAAATGAAATGAAGCCTATTGGTCAAAGCAAAGGGGATCTAGTTGTCTTGTATACATTTCTTTTCTGCATTTCTCTCCACCTTGACAATCATTTTATCCCTTAAATTCCTTAACGCTTTTCCAATAGCATTGGTTGTTTTTTTGCTTGTGGCAAGCACTGTTTATTCAACAAAACCTGGTTTGCTTCTGCATATACTATTGTGAAAAAGGCGCAACTGTTAACTATGGATGAACAGATAGGTTTTGCCTTTTTGTGCCAGATTTCATAATTCCAAGGTTCAGAGGTTTATGACTTGTTTCTTGTAGTTCCAGATCTGCGGTCAGGGTGCCCTAACATTCAGTTGGAAGGATCTACGGCTTCGTTAAAAATTTTTTGTATTTTGGTATTTCAGACAACTTTGTAACATTTGTGTCAAGCTTCAATATTTTAATAAACACATCGTAGCCATGAGGATCTTCTTTATACCTTTTTTTCTAAAGCATTCTGTCTCTTCCAGGAAGTTTCAGAATTATCAGAAGGATATAAAATATATTAGGATAAGTTACTGTCAGTGATTTAGAGTAGAATCTTTAACAAAGTAAGAGATAATATGTTAATAGATATCTACAAAGTAAAAAGCAGAATCTGAAGTAAAGAGTCATTCCTACTTGCTCCTATACAGAAATGTTTATTTCTTCATTTGCAATATCAAGTGCTAGTTTGAAAGATCTTACCTGAGATGGCCTGGATTATCTGGAACACCCACATGGCACTGGCAGAACAGCTTAGAAGCAAGAGGAACTGTGCCTTTCTGAGGTGTCAGTTGAGGCTACGTGGGCATCCCAGGTAGCATGCTGGGGCAACTGAACTGCAAGAAAAGCATAATTAGCTGCCTGCTACAAGTGCTTCTTCAAGATCAGAAATGAGGCACAAGTAACAACACGATGCCTACTGAGGATTATGATGCATTTACTGAATAAAAGAACACTTGGAACATTTCTGTTCCTCCTTCAGTGCAGTTCCTCCTTCTCCTCCAGAGAAAACTCAGGGGAAAAAGACCAGCATAGTTACAAGGCACCTCTAAAATTGAATAAAAAAGTAGGCTATAATAGGAAGGAATATTTACACTCTCTGGATTTGACAAGTATTAGAATAGTCAAACCAGTGGACAGAATTGTATCAAAGGTTCTGTTACTACATTTGTTCCCTAAGTTATTGCCAGTCATTTTGGTCAAACAGTGACAGTACTTTTCAAGTAAGTGTCTGATCTCCAGGGTCTGTAGCCCTTTTATAGCTGGTAGCCTCCACTAACTCTCTGGTTATACCGGCCTAAAATGTCACCTAGCATTAAAAGGTACATTATTTTTATTACAGAACAATGGCCGTGAACTCTCATGGAACTTTCAGTGGGATATACTGCAAATAAAACTGTTTAGGAAAAGACAAACCATCCAGATTTTTCAGACCATTCATCCAACAAGTTCCATAAGTATGTCAAAATATGATGAGAAGGTTGGCAGACAATAATATGGCAAGGCACTCTCTTATCTCTAGTTATATCACACAGTGCTTGTTCAAAGAATTAATAGTAACAGTTGCTGTGTTTGATCCAGAGAGGGTAGCCAAAAGGAAGATTTGTCTATGTTATGCTCATAAGCTAAAGTCCTACAGTACTTAGAATCATAGAATAGTTAGGGTTGGAAAGGACCTTAAGATCATCTAGTTACAACCCCCCTGCCATAAGCAGGGACACCTCACACTCAACCATGCCACCCAAGGCTTCGTCCAACCTGGCCTTGAACACTGCCAAGGATGGAGCATTCACAACTTCCTTGGGCAACCCATTCCAGTGCCTCACCACCCTGACAGGAAAGAATTTCTTCCTTAGATCCAATCTAAACCTCTCCTGTTTAAGTTTGAACCCATTATTCCTTGTCCTGTCACTAAATCATTGACTCTGCTAAAGTCAGAATTATGTCTTTGCATGTGAGGATTTATTATTAATATTTCATGGATTACTGATGGTTGCCTGCAACAACTGAACCATCACAGGTACAGTAATTATTCCTGCATTTAAACAAGTTCACAATTCCAGTTTCTCATGATATTGTGCAACAATTAACTAATATCTGGCTTTTGTGGTAACCACTGAATTCAGGGAAGTCAAAGCATTATAGATATTTTTATTATTTTTGGCTTCTTGATGGGCATTTACTTCAAGTTCTTACAAGGTACAGTAATTAAGTGATAGAGGATTATCTAATTGCCTCAATATTCATTAACATCAGGAAAAATCACTGTAACATTCAGAACTGGGTAAATGCAGGGCAATACAACATACACATACTTCACTGAGCTTACCTCTCTGCTTTGGTCAGCCTGGACCAGCTTTAAAGACTATGCAGGACTGATCAGTCATGTTATCAGGATTATCTGCTTTCTGCTAATGTCAAAGAAATCAGTGAGGAATGAAACCCCATTATGGCAGGTACTGTGCCTCCTCTCCTTTAATAGCTGATCTCTACAGCAGTGCTTCCAGACTTCAAAGGCAGGATCATCTAACTCTTCTTGTGAAATATGTCATAGTCTACCCAGAGAGTGCAAAAAAGTGTGAAATTGGATACAAAGTGGCAAGCTCTTCAGATGTACTGTAGGTAGTGAAAGAAGTCTGAAAACATGAAATACGTGACTGAGGCTGGAGCCTCTAAAACTGCTGCAGTTCTGACAACAGAACATTCTCCTACAGACTTGGAAACACATGAGAAATTTAAACATTATAAAACAAAGCTAGGACAAAATGAACCAAAAATTTTTTTGTGTTTTATGATTAATTATATTTTTAGGATCAATCTGCCCGATAAATTTTTGAGATCATACAATGAAAGGGTTTCTACTCAATCTAAGTACTTAATTAGCAAATGTGGGGGGTTTACCCTGGCCAGCAGCCAAACATGCACCCATCCATTCACTCGCTTTTCTCTCCCATGGGATGGGGAGAAAGTAGAAGGAAGGTGAGAAGATTTGTGGACTGGGATTATGACAGTTTAGCAGGCAAAACAGAAGTTGCATATACAAGCAAAGCAAAATAAGGGATTAATTTTAACCTGAAATACTCTGTGAATTCACTACTTCCCACTGGCCAGCAGATGTACAACCTCCTGCTGGGAAGCAGGTCCTCTGCACATGCAGTGGTTACTTTGGCAGATAAACACCCCAACTCTAAACATCTCCCCTTCCTCATTCTTTTCCCCCAGGTTTTATTCCTGAGCGAGGTGTCACATGGTACAGGATATCCTGTTGGTAAGTAGGGGTCAGCTCTCTCAGCCATGTCCCCCTGCAACCTCTTGGCCTCCTCCAACCTACTCACTGGCAGTAGGGAAGGTGGGAGAAAGCTTTGATGCTGTGCAAGCACTGTTGAGCAAGAGCCAAAACACTGGTGTGTTATCAACACCATTGCAGCCACAAATAGAAAGCACAGCACCACACACACTGCTCTGATAAAAACTAATTCCATCCCAAGCAAACCCAGTACAGCCAAATGAAAGAGAAATTAGAAATTGTCCGAGCAGCTGGATAAGTAATACATAATAAGACTAATTCAAGTATAACTGCGTTGATGAATTGTGAAAGAGAGAAATGTCTAGAGGAGCTACCAACTACTCCAGAGTCCCTAACCACTTCTACAGAGCCCTGGGAGAGGTGGTTAGGGGCTCTGGAGCTCAGATTGTTTTTTCATCAATTCTCCAGGATACAGGGGAGGACCTTAAAAAAGCTAGGAGGATTGGCCAGGTTAATAATTGGTTACAAGACTGTTGTCATAGTCAAGGGTTTGGGTACCTTGAACACCGAACCCAAGTTTGTAGGTCAGGTCTACTGGGGGCTGGTGGACCCGCTCTGATAAATAAGGGGAAGAATGGGTTTGGTATGAGGCTTGCCAGACTAGTCAAGGATGCTTTAAACTAGATGTGTTGGGGGAGGGGGACACCATTCCATCCCAACACACCCAGTCAGTTGCTACCACCTATAAAAAATGCTTAGAGCAACATAGTGACATTCCAGCTGCTCCAGCCAATGAGCTGGCTTCATTTAGAGCTCAGCTCAGGTGTCTCTATACAAATGCCCATAGCATGGGGAACAAACAAGAGGAATTGGAATGGAAGGTTAGTCTTTTTAGGAAAGACAGGCCTGGTAGGCAGGCCTGTTAGAGGCATGTTAGGGATAGGCTGGAGACTATGGAACTCTCTCTGGGAACAGGTGATCAGTTAACAGAGAGTTTGTGGGTCAGGGTTAAAGGGAAAACAGCAATGGGAGACATTACTGTGGGGATCTGTTACAGACAACCTAATCAAGAGGATTCTGTGGATTAAGCACTCTACAGAGAAATAGGAAAAGCCTCAAGCTCGCAGGCCCTTGTTCTCATGGAGGACTTCAACCACCCTGACATCTGTTGGAGCGATGGTACGGCCCGGTACAAGCAATCCAGGGATTGTGTAGAAGACAACTTCCTTCTGCAAGTTATAGAGGAGCTGACAAGGAGAGGTGCCCTGCTTGACCTCATGCTCACCAACTGGGAAGGGCTTGTTGGAAGTGTGATGCTCCAGGGCAGCCTTGGCTGCAGTGATCATGAGATGGTAGAATTTGAAATCCTCAGGACAGTGAGAAGAGCATGCAGCAAACTCACTGCCCTGGACTTCAAGAGAGCAGACTTTGGCCTCTTCAGGAGTATGGTTCCATGCTTAGTATGGTTCCATGGGATATAGCCATAGAGGATGGTATTCAAGGATCACCTGCTACAAGCTCAGGAGTGTTGCATCCCAACTAGAAGGAAGTGCAGCAGGGGGGCCAGGAGACCTCCATGGACAGATAAGGCGCTGCTGAGAAAAATTTGAAGGAAAACAAAAAGGCTTATAAAAGGCAGAAGCAAAGACAGGCAGCCTGGGATGAATACAGGGATGTTGTCTGGGAAGCTAGGCAACACATAAGGAAAGCTAAGGAACAGACAGAATTAAACTTAGCTAGGGATGTTAAGAATAACAAGAAGGGATTCTGTAGGTACAGTGCGAGTAAAAGACAGACCAGGAAAAACATAGGCTATCTCCAGAAGCTATAGGGTGAACTGGCTACGCAGGTTTTGGAGAAGGCTGAGGTTCTGAACGACTTCTTTGCCTCGATCTTCAATGGCAAAGGCTCTGACCGCACCACCCAAGTCATGGAAAGCAGATGCAGGGACTGTGACAATGAAGACCTTGGGCCCAATGTAGGAGAGGATCTGGTTCGAGACCATCTTAAGAACCTGAACATGCACAAGTCCATGGGACCTGATGAAATCCATCTGCGGATCCTGAAAGAGCTGGTGAATGAAGTTGCTAAGCCACTGTCCATCATATTTGAGAAATCATGGCAGTCAGGAGAAGTTCCTGACAAGTGGAAAAGGGGAAACATAACCCCCATTTTCAAGAAGGGGAAAATGGATGACCCGGGGAATTACAGACCAGTCAGTCTCACCTCTGTGCCTGGCAAAATCTTGGAGCAGATTCTCCTGGCAGGCATGCTAAGGCACATGAAAAACAACAAGGTGCTTGGTGACAGCCAGCATAGCTTCACTAGAGGGAAATCCTGCCTGACCAATTTGGTGGCCTTCTATGATGGGGTTACAGAACTGATGGACATGGGTAGAGCAGTTGATGTCATCTAGCTGGACTTGTGCAAAGCGTTCGACACTGTCCCACATGACATCCTTGTCTCTAAATTGAAGAGACATCAGTTTGATAGGTGGGGCACTTGCTGGATAAAGAACTGGTTTGATGGCCGCACGCAAAGAGTTGTTGTCAATGGCTCAGTGTCCGACTGGAGACCAGTAACGAGTGGTGTCTCTCAGGGATTGGTGTTGGGACTGGTCTTGTTCAACATCTTTGTTGCTGACATGGACAGTGGGATTGAGTGCGCCCTCAGCAAGTTTGCCGATACACCAAGCTGTGTGATTCAGTGGATATGCTGGAGGGAAGGAATGCCATCCAGAGGGACCTTGACATGCTTGTGAGGTGGGCTGATGACAACCTCATGTAGTTTAACCATGACAAGTGCAAGGTCCTAGACGTGGGTCAGAGCAATCCCAGGCACAGCTACAGGTTGGGCAGGGAAGAGATTCAGAGCAGCCCTTTGAAGAAGGACTTGGGGATAGTGGTTGATGAGAACATGAACATGAGCCGACTGCAGTGTGCCCTTGCAGCCCAGAAAGCCAACCGTATCCTGGGCTGCATCAAAAGGAATGTGACCAGCAGGTCGAGGGAGGTGATCCTGCCCCTCTACTCTGCTCTTGTGAGACCTCACCTGGAGTATTGTGTGCAGTTCTGGTGTCCTCAACCTAAGGATATGGAGCTGTTGGAACAAGTCCAGAGGAGGGCCACGAGGATGATCAGGGGACTGGAGCATCTCCCGTATGAAGACAGGCTGAGAGAGTTGGGGCTGTTTAGTCTGGAGAAGGCTGCGTGGAGACCTCATAACAGACTTCTGGTATTTGAAGGGGGCCTATAAGGATGCTGGGAAGGGACTCTTCATTAGGGACCGTAGTGAGAGGACAAGGATTAATGGGTTCAAACTTAAACAGGAGAGGTTTAGATTGGATCTAAGGAAGAAATTCTTTCCTGTCAGGGTGGTGAGGCACTGGAATGGGTTGTCCAGGGAGGTTGTGAGTGCTCCATCCCTGGCAGTGTTTAAGGCCAGGCTGGACAAAGCCTTGGGTGGCATGGCTGAGTGTGGGGTGTCCCTGCTTATGGCAGGGGGATTGTAACAAGATGATCTTAAGGTCCTTTCCAACCCTAAGTATTCTATGATTCTATGATTAATAGGTATCCATTTGCCAACAAACCACATGCTGCAGCAGCATCAGTAACCCGATAAGAAGAGAGAAGTGTTTCATGAAGTTGAAGGATCTCACCATCATGCAGTAGCACAGAACTGGTAATTACACCCATTCTGTAGGAGGAAACAAATAGGGCTGTAATGCAAGAAGGGTAATTAGAAAAGGTCTAATAAATACTTTCTTGAAAACATTGCGATATGAATACTACATGCAAATTCTTCCTTCCAATGAAGACAAATCAAGTCAGTAAGTCAGAGAAGTTATCACAGAATCATAGAATGGTTTGGGTTGGAAGGGACCTTAAATATCACCTAGTTTCAACCCCCTGCCATGGGCAGGGACACTTTCCACTAGACCATGTTGCTCCAAGCCCCTTCCAACCTTCAACATTGTCAAGAGGTCAGGAAAACACAACTTCTGTGGACACCTTGTGCCAGTCTCTCACCACCCTCACAGGAAATAATTTTCTCCTTGTATCTAGTCTATATCTCCCCTTTTTCCATTTAAAGCCATTCCCACTTGTCCTATCCCTACAGGCCCTTGCAAAAAGTCCTCTTCCAGCTTTCATGTTGGCACCTTTAGGTACTGGAAGCTGTTCTAAGGTCTCCCTGAATCCTTTTTCAGCCAAGCTGAACAAAGCCAGCTCCTCAGCCTGGTTTCACCAGCACTGGAGAGGTGCTCCAGTCTTCTGATCATCTTCGTGGCCCTTCTCTGGACTCACTTAAAGTTATTCCTAAATTATTTCAGTTTTGAGCAGTTTCCATAGGCCTAGGCACACTCCCCACTTTTTGCCCTAATTTACAACAGAAAGTGGTTATTCTATTTACATTAGCATTTCCCAACCACAGGTGAGCTCACCTGCCTGGTTGTGCAAATGTGAGTGGGTTTTCAAGCCTGGTGTTTTATGTCAAAAAAACTTTTGTAACCCTCTTTTGGCCTGGAATTCATTAAAAAATTTTGCCATTAAAAAGCAAATAAACAAACAGAAATCGTATTTTCTTTGATGCTCTGTACCTCAGATCATTCTTTTCAAGAACCTGGCATACCCTGTTGTCAATGCACATTATATTCAGTCACTGGTTTGGATTTCTTGCTATGAACAAGATGTTTTCTCACTATTTTTTGTAAACTCTTCCAAGAATTAACCTGGCAGGGTGCTGACCATTCTGGCTGGATCCAGAAAAACACTTAAGCCTGTCTTTAAGCACCCAAGTAGTTCTAACCAGATTGAGCTCATAATACTATTGTTTTACAAGATGGTGAAATATCTGTTTACTCATTAAAGTCTGAATATTAAGATTCAAGATTGCTTGTTATATCCATTACAGATGTTTTCTCCTCATAAATGACAATCAGAATTTCATTTGTTAGATGTTTATATCTTTGTTCACTTCTCTGCTCTATTGGATAACTTGCAGTGAAAAATTCCAGGCTCTTCTCAAACAATTTATTGTTCTTTTCTCTTTCTTCATTATTATTAATGGGAAATTCCAAACTTTGCAGATAAGATTTATATAGTCTTTCAAATGGGTCAGAACAAGCGCATAGCAGAAATGTTTAAAAAGCTTGTTTTGCAATTTATCGCTTTACATACATATATTGAAAAAAGCCACACACACGTAAAAAAAACCAACAAAAACCAAAGCAAACAAAAACCAGAACAAACAAAAAAACACAAAAGAAACCCAGAAAACCCAAACCAACCAAATAAAAAAACCCAACAAACCCAAAAGCTTCAATTGCTCTAAAAAGTGTAAAATTGCCAAAACCTCGAGATTGACGCACCAGAAAGGAATCTGTCTTGCAAACATTTATGTGCCCAATTAATTTTAAGTACATGAGCAGAACATCACATTATATACTTTCATTAATGACTTAGATACTAGGAGATAGGACATGACTATTACACTTTCAGATGACACCATGAGAGGAGAATTATCAATGTCATATCATAAAAAAAAAAATGTTAGGCTTTATATTAGCTGCATAATAATAGACTAACTTAATTTTTTAAAGGTACCATTAAGCTTTTAGTTTTAAATTAAATATAATTAAATTGGGGACAATAACTACCTTTCAACGTGAAATCTCAGACTGAGTATTTTTTAAGAGCTCATCGCTGTATTTAGCATAAATATAAATATAAATCTCAGCCAGCTCTAATTTTCAATTGCTACTATTTCTTCCAGCAAACCAGTTATCTCCACATCCATATTCTCTCTCAGGATCAAAGCCTGTAGTGTCTGGAATGATACTATAAATGACAGCAATAAAGTCTTTCTGCATTTTGCAAGTGTTTTCTGACTATTTCTCTGAATTCAGGATTATTCGTGTTTATTCATCATTTCTCAACAAGTAATTAAATCGCCATTTCTTTACCAGTAGACTACTTTGAAGTTTGTCGTGGTTTAAACGCAGCCATGCAGCTTGTTCACTCACTCAACCCCCCCTTTCTTGCCCTTCCCCTGCTCCCAGAGGGACGGGGAGGAGAATCAAAAGAATGCAACTCCCATAGGTTGAGATAAAAACAGTTTAGTAACTAAAGTATAACACAAATCACTACTGCTACCAATATAAATATAATAATAATGATAAAGGAAATAACAATGGAAAAGAATACAGCACCTCACCACCTACCGACAGATAACTCACCCCACCCCACCAACCGAGCACTGACCAATACCTAGTTCAACACCGCAGTTCTAGCCATTCCGGGTGACTCTCAGTTACATCCTGGGCATGATGTGCTGTGGTATGAAATACCTCTTTGGTCAGTTTAGATCAGGATGTCCTGTCCCTGCTTCCTCCTGAATTCCCCTCCTCCCTGGCAGAGCATGAGACTCACAAAGTCCTTGGTCAGAGTAAACATCCGGATTATTAGCTCTGTTCCCAGGCTGAGTCAAAACACAGAGCTGCACCAGCTACAAAGAAGGAGAAAAATTGACTGCTACTGCTAAACCCAGGACAAAGTTCAAATTCAAGTTCCATGTCATGAAGTTATTTCACACATTCTGAGGCTTCAGGGCTAGAAGAACACCCTTTATAAGCCCATTCCAGTCACTTGTTGACACCAGTTGCCTGTCACAAATTCCTCCTATAAACATTTAAAAATCCATAATAGAAAGTGTAAATTTACCCCAACTACCTGAAACCTTGAAAGCTGCTTTGTGTTCTCGACTTCTGTGAAGGCCATAGGTCTCTTTCTAATGCCCAACATATGTTAGTCCTGCTTGCTTATACCCAGTTGTCCTTATGCTATTCTTTAGTTTAATTAGCTCTTTCCCCTCTTTTGGTATTCACTCTCTCGATACAGCTAGAGCAATTATACCCTTTTCCAAACAATCTATTTAGATGCTCCTGTAATTGATCATCTTACGTTATTACATACTATATACGTTATTACATACTACATTATTATATACTACAACTGCTTTAAGGATTGTGCTGATTTTTCTTAATCAAATATGACTCAAACTGCATGGTGTTTCAAGCAGGTGAAGCCTGTTCTAACTTGTATGACATTCTGATTCTCCCTTTCTTGGGGATACTTCTCAATTTTGTGTTGGTGGATTTTATTGAAAATGTCCATATATTTCTTTTGTACTCTGGGTTTTTTTTTGTTTGTTTGTTTTTTTTTTTTGGTGGTTTGTTTGTTTGTTTTTTGGTTTTGGGTTTATTTTTTTTGGGGGGGGGTGTATTCTTTCTTGTTTTTTTCTGTATCCTCTGGTTTACTTGCTCTAGAAGGAACTGAAGATAGCAGCTTCTGGATACAAAACCCACCGTGATTTTGGCCATATAAATCTGAGTTTTCAGTGGTGATATACCCAACTAGAATGCAGATAACTGTCTTCCAAAAAAACTACANTTTTAGGTTTTGGGTTTATTTTTTTTTGGGGGGGGGTGTATTCTTTCTTGTTTTTTTCTGTATCCTCTGGTTTACTTGCTCTAGAAGGAACTGAAGATAGCAGCTTCTGGATACAAAACCCACCGTGATTTTGGCCATATAAATCTGAGTTTTCAGTGGTGATATACCCAACTAGAATGCAGATAACTGTCTTCCAAAAAAACTACAGCAGTACAATGTTTGGCCATATTACAAAATGAAGCTGCTCTAACAAGAAAGATGAACAGGAAACCCAACAGCAAAAAGAGCATTATTCTGGGATAGCAGATGCCAACCCTAGGATTGTTTGTATGTTTATGTTAGACTGTCACTGGACAACATAAAACCAAAAACCGGTTTCTGTATCCCTTAGCAATGAATACTGAGTAAACTGCAAAGTCAGGCTCCCTTGTGCTTCCTTTCCTTCCAGCCACCATAACTTCCTCATGTGTAGGTGCACAATGTTTAAGGCACAGTGTTAAGAGGTAAGGTCTGAACCAACTACTTCCTTCTCTCTTCAGCTGCCAGACAGCTTGCTGGTCAGCATGCTTTCTTAAACTATGAGATAACTTTCTAGTCCCTTAAATTCTATTTGTTAGGTAAATACCTTAACTGTCAAGCTGTGAAACTTCTATACAAAAGACATGGCCACTGCTCCATTGCTTGATGCATAGGGGCTTCAGATATTAAAATCCAAGTGAGTGCTGACTAAGGAAGTCTTAATTCAACCATGACTAGATGTTCAATATCATAGCCAAATATTCTTGAGCTTTGTTCTGAGTGATAAGCATAAAAGCTTATAGATCAGTTAAAGGTGTTGTATTTTTTTTTTTAAATTATTCCTTACTAAATGCATATACTACAGAAAAAAAATGAGAGTTCAAACACCAGTCATAAGTAAATTACATAGGAAATATGTCTGTATATATAACTATAGTTTGTGTCCTGTAAAGATAATCTTTGTTATGGAACAGTGAAAACAAACACAGAATAAGAACTACGAAAAAATGGGAAAGAATGGGCAGACAGGAAAAGATAACAAGTATGATTAATGTAATCTGTAGTATGTTAGTCTGCTATCTGATACTCAGCCTGAGAGTGTTCTGTAACACTGAGCTATGACTCGACCAATCTGAATGAAATAAATGGATCGGTCAGTTTCTGATAACCAAAAAGTACAACCACAGCTGGTCTTACCTATTCAACTTGTTTACACAGAGCAGGTCTTCTGTACACAGCTTCTTACTTCTGACAGAAAATATTAACATTGCATCATAAGAAAGTTCTCAGTAATAATAAAGGGTATTACTTTATTCATATTTGCATTGTGTGCTCAATACTCTTTATGAACAGGAAGATAAAAGAATAATGAATTTCCTGATTTCTATTTTGAAGGTATTACTAATCTTCTTGTAGCGTAACATTTTACAGAAAATATTTATCTTTTTCAGTTGTTTGCTTTTCTTTATTCAAAAATATTTGTCAAAATGTGTCTGGCTAAAGCCACAAGATCAAGGGTATCCATTTTCAAAAGTGCTGTGCTGTACAGGCCTGACAGCTTATTTGGAAACAATTCAAGAATGTCTAATAGGGCACTGTAAAACAACAAAAACCTGAACCTAAAAGTGCTACATCACTTTCGAAATTAGAGCTAAATTCACTTCGTTGGTACCACTAGAGCCTCTAGTGGATTTTTTTTTTACACTGCAGAACTATAGTGCAGATACCAAATTCTGCTTATTCTACTGGAGAAACAGTGAAATTTCACAGCTTCTCATACAACTACGTCAGTCTAAATAGTACCATCATGGCATGCTCCTCTGAGGACCTCAAATATTTTGCTTTGTCTGCAATACTCTCCACCATTTACTTAGAAGTAACCTTTCACACTGTGCTCAGGCTTTGAGGGAAGACTGTATGCCTTTGTCTGAAAACTGGAAGTTCTCTGATGACAAAAATAAACATCTTTATTATAAATATAGGGAGACAGATTCAGTTGCATGCACATAAGCTGCTTACATCACAGGACAGTTAGGGTTGGAAACGACCTTAAGATCATCTAGTTCCAACTCCCTATGACACTAGTTACTAAACCATGTCCTCCAAGACTCCATCCAAACTGGCCTTGAACACTGCTAGGGATGGAGCATTTATCACTTCTTTGGGCAACCTATTCCAGTGCTTCAGCACCCTCACAGTAAAGAACTTCTTCCTTATATCTAACCTAAACTACCCCGTTTATGTTTGATGTCATTTTAGATGAAGCAGGATTTACTGCCTAGCACGTAGATGCTGCTTGAGTAAGGCACTTTTCCTGATGCTCTACGTCTCACCTTCGAGGCTAATATACATGCCCAAGATATTGTAAAGCATCTCAAGTAGAGATGTATATACATCTGGAGGTAACTGAATGGACCCCAAGCAATAGGGTTCAGATTCACACATCTGATAGGTGTCTACCATATAAAGTATTTATGAGTAAGCTAGATGTCTAACATCCTATTATAGGCAGTGAAGATCTACTCAATACAATTATAGTAGTTTCACCATACAGAAGACACCTAGGTCAGTTGCTTATGAACAGACTCTGTTTACAATGCCCTGGGTGCCCTTCCACCCAGCTCCAGCCACCTCTCCAGAAGGCCAAGGAGATCTCATAGATCCTGCATCACTTCTGCCAGTCAGAAGCAGCTGCCTAAAATTCCCACAGGCATCTCCCATGTCAGAAAACAATTACGGATGACTGAATCAAGCCCATATACTCTGTTTGATCTTAAGGTCCCTTCCAACCCTAACTATTCTATGATTCTATGATACATAAGTAGCTATACTGGAAACATCTCAATTTAGATGCCTACTAAATCCCAACAGGAGTTTTGACTTAACATATAACATTAATCAGAACTCTATTACAAAAATCTTAAAGGAAGTCTGTGGTAAAATCCCTAGATTTTTACTGTATACCTACAACTAGATACTTAGAAGCATTGCAAAATCCAGTGCTGCGCATCTTTGCACTTTGATCCTTTAGAATATTAAGTGATACATCAAATGACAACAGGTGAGAGTCTGCAAGCACAGAACTTCAAAAATCCTCTGCATTTTTCTAAATAAAATTATTTTTATGATAAAGTAAATATATTGGCAGGAACAGATAATTTTGGTGAAATAGTTCAGAATTTATAACCAATAATATTGGCATGATGAATACCATTACAATATGATGAAATTGTATGCAAAAGGAGTTTTCTTCATCTTAGTCATTATACTGAATTGGCACATTTTCTCTAAGACTGATTTAACTTATTTTGTAAAAATTGTTAATGCTTTCTCATAGTACATCAAATCATCCCCGAAAATGCACTGTCACATTTCATAGACTCATAGAATGGTATGGGTTGAAAAGGACCTTAAGATCATCTACTTCCAATCCCCCTGCCATGGTCAGGGACACCTCCAACTAGATCAGCTTGCTCAAGGCCCTGTCCAGCCTGGCCTTGAACACTTCCAGGGATGGAACATTCACAACATCTTTGGACAGCCTGTTCCAGTGCCTCAAATTTTGGAAGCATTAAATTTATTTTGCAAATTGCTTTCACAATTCTTTTAAGAAAAGATCTCATTTTACTTATTGTGTTTTAAAATAATTAATGGCAATTTGAAGAAAATCTGGGTTCTTCTTCACATGTCAGTGGCTGAGCACACTTTAAGTTTTCAAAGCAGAAAAGTTTAACTAAGAACAACTGTATAGTTAGAAATGAAAGATAAAAGCTAGCAGGAAAAGGCAGCCTACTTGGGGTTTTGGATTTTTCTTAGAAGAATTTTTGAGGATTTTTAATTTTGGAAGTTCATTGCTGAACTGTTTCTCACCATAAATACTTCAAACAAAATTACCACGATTTTCAACAGTCTATTTAATGTTCTACACATCAAAATTAGTAATTTAGAAAAATTAACAGTTTAGAACACACTATCAAAGAACATGTATAACTCTTATTTACCAGAAAGGTTTTTTCTCCCACAAAATCCACTGATGCACATCCAAGAAACTTCTGGATAGAGCCTGCTGAAGATCTTTTGCACTTCATGTATAAGACTACTCAATTCAAATAATGTGCGCAATGCTGAACCTAGAAGGCATTAATGCCAGAAAAAACAACTGCACTAGATCAAGCCCAGGAAAAAGTAACGGGACTAGAAAGGGAGACTTAAAAAAAAAATAAAAAAAGAAATCTGAGTTTTTATTTCATCTCTAACATTGTTGATAAATGGAAATGCTACCATGCAAAATCTCAGCACTTTTTTGGCCGGAAAGGCACTCATGCTAATATAATGAGTCTGGATTACAGAGGTTTGCCAAGCTTAGATCATGTATAGATTAATAATGATGTCTTTTAATGTCTTAATGATCTCTTAATGAAATACATTTATAATGCTACAATTCGGTGAGGACTCACTCAACATTTTTCATATCAGAACATGATGTTCAAAGCTAGGTTCTTAATAATAATTAACACATGTACTGTGCTTCAAAGTGCTCTAAGAACATTAGTAATTGGTAAAATCCCCTTGTGCTGAGTGTATGCTATCTGTTTAGGCTCTAAGAGGCCCACAATAGTCAAACTGGAGCTAGCCAGCAAAGTCCAAGCAGAACACAGTAATTTCTTCTGTGTTCTGAAGAAATTTAGTTCAAGGCAGGAAAACCATGTCACAAGATAAATTAAATGCAGGTGGCATTTATTAGACAAATAATACAAACACAGACTACACTTAAAAAAAAACACAGGCAGAATATTAAAGCTTAATTAATTTTTTCTAAGAAGAATTGGAAGAATAGGCAACATCTAAAATGGAAGACTCCCCCAAACCATCTGAAACCTCTTATTTTTCTAAGATCTGTTCTCAGCACACAACATGAGGATTTCAGCATAAGCAATCACAGGTTTATGGTGATGACTCAATACTTGCTAACACTAGGTATATGCAAGCTATAACAAATCCTTGTATAACTCATACTCCTTGTATACTCATTTGCTCCTGTGGCTGATACCTGCCAGCACAAGGGGTTAACTGAACAGGCAAGAGATTGCAGCTGGTTAATTTTCTGGGGCTTATCATCTGCCAGACAAGTACAGATAGAAAAAGAACTGAGATCAGTTGCAGCCAACCAAGACTTGGCCTGAGCAACCAGAGATCATGGAAGCTTGGGAAGTGAGGCTTAACTTCATGATTAAAAATAATATATCCCCCCAAAAAGGGAAAACATTATCCTGAGAAATTCATAGAATCATAGAAGAGTTAGGGTTGGAAAGGACCTTAAGATCATCTTGTTACAACCCCCCTGCCATAAGCAGGGACACCTCACACTAAGCCATGAACACTGCCAGGGAGGGAGCATTCATGACCTCCCTGGACAACCCATTCCAGCATCTCACCACCCTGACAGGAAAGAATTTCTTCCTTAGATCTAATCTAAACTTCCCCTGTTTAAGTTTGAACCCGTTACCCCTTGTCCTGTCACTACAGTCCCTAAGGAAGAGTCCCTCCCCAGCATCCCTATAGGCCCCCTTCAAATACCAGAAGTCTGTTATGAGGTCTCCACGCAGCCTTCTCTTCCCCAGGCTAAACAGTCCCAACTTTCTCAGCTTGTTTTCATACAGGAGATGCTCCAGTCCCCTGATCATCCTCATGGCCCTCCTCTGGACTTCTTCCAACAGCTCCATGTCCTTTTTATGTTGAAGACTCCAGAACTGCACACAATACTCCAGGCGAGGTCTCACAAGAGCAGAGGTGAGGGCCAGGATCACCTCCTTCGACCTGCTAGTCACAAAGATGTTGAACAAGACTGGTCACAACACTATCACTGAGGGACATCATTCATTACTGGGCTCCAGTCGGACATTGAGCCATTGACCACAACTTTTTGCGTGCAGCCATCCAACCAGTTCTTTATCCAGCGAGTGGTCCACCTATCAAATGGTGTCATTGGCAAACTTGCTGAGGGCGCACTCAATCCCACTGTCCATGTCAGCAACAAAGATGTTGAACAAGACTGGTCCTAACACATCCCTGAGGAACAACGCTCATTACTGGTCTGCAGCCATCCAGACAGTTCTTTATCCACTGAGTGTCCCACCTATCAAATTGATGTCTCTCCAATTTCAAGACAAGGATGTCCTGTGGGACAGTGTTGAACGCTTTGCACAAGTCCAGCTAGATGACATCAACTGCTCTACCCATGTCCATCAGTTCTGTAACCCCATCATAGAAGGCCACCAAATTGGTCAGGCAGGATTTCCCCTTAGTGAAGCCATGCTGGCTGTCACCAAGCACCTCATTGTTTTTCATGTGCCTTAGTATGCCTTCCAGGAGAATCTGCTCCATGATTTTGCCAGGCATAGAGGTGAGACTATAGTTCCCCGGGTCATCCATTTTCCCCTTCTTGAAAATGGGGGTTATATTTCCCTTTTTCCACTTGTCAGGAACTTCACCTGATTGCCATGATTTTTTCAAATATAACCGCCAGTGGCTTGACAACTTCACTCGCCAGCTCCTTCAGGACCTGCGAATGGATTTCATCAGGTCCTATGGACTTGTGCACGTTCAGTTTCTNTTGAAAATGGGGGTTATATTTCCCTTTTTCCACTTGTCAGGAACTTCTCCTGACTGCCATGATTTTTCAAATATGATGGCTGGTGGCTTAGCAACCCGCAGATGGATTTCATCAGGTCCCATGGACTTGTGTATGCTTCAGGTTTTTAAGATGGTTTTGAACCATCAAATTCCATTCAGTGCTAGAATAAAGGAATTGTTTCACAGCATTGTACTGCTTTATGATGGAAGAATTAGCTAACTCACAATAATGTGAATTCGGAGACTTTGTTCTATATCTAGGAGTATTACAGAATTTTGATTTTCACAAATAATTCAAATGCTTCTTTGAAAAGTCATGCTAGCTCTAAATAAACATCTAGGCTTTCTGGTCATGGTAGATTGCAACTAATTTGCTTGTTTTCTAAGCAGAGACAATAGCAATTCCTACAGCCACAGGGATGTTGGGAAGATAAACATATAAAAGATTCATCAGCATAGAGTTATGTGCTTAAAATAAATCTGTTGCTAGATATAGTCAGTTGAAGTTGTGAAAGACTTGGTTGTCTGCTCATGATCTCAATTTCAAGAAGAAAAAAAACTGTCCCAAATGTTTATATTTCGTTGAATTTGTATTTCAGCAGACCCAAAAAGTGTTACATTTTTATTATTTCTAATTTTCTTTGCCATTTTTCAGCAATGTAAGATTTAAAATAAACAGGAGATACTGCAAGCCTAATTAATAAGAAGCCCTATGAAAAACAGTATTAAACCCAGTATGTTTCAGCAAAACATTATTTTATTTCTATTTTATTTGAGAAAGGAAGAAGTTAGGGATGACGAGGAATTTGGTGATCAAAAGAATGACATGAGCTATTCAAATAATAAAGAAATGGTTGCCACAAAGGAAACACTTTCAGTAAAGGGCAGAACCCAAAAGTCTAATTATTTACACATAGCACTCACTTGCACTTCTTACAGCGACATACTGGAATTTCACTTTATCTTATGTTAACTTTTTGGCAAGTGGCAGTATGATGTTTGTGAGGTCTTCAGAAATATGACCTAGAAAAAGCTGACAGCAAATTCTTGAGCAAACTTGCTCTCTTTAAATGATGCAAATGGCATAAGAGAAATATGAGGGAAGGAAACAAAGTTGAAAAATGCGGAGCGAGGCTATGGGATCTCAAGCTGCTCACTTCTGAATATGAAGAAAGTGACCAATTTCCACTCTTTTTCTTGGAAGCTGCAGCAAGGCCAATTTTCGTGGAGCAAGCCTTGCCCTACCATAGCCACTTCCCTCCTGCCTGATGAAGAGTCAGTCTACCCAGTAAGGGAAGCACTTCCAATAGACCTCTGAAATCCAAGGCAGGAAATTCCTTTCAACACAGATTTCAGCAATGAAACAGACTGACAAAACATCTTCCCAGAGGGTTACAGGGCTCCTCCCAGGAATTAGCAGAGAAAGTTCGGCACTTACATCAGTACAATGCCCCCAGCTCCATTCCAGGTATAACAAGAGCAGCTTTAACATACATTTATGCTGAGGCTAGTTAACACTTTCAAATGCAGCGCACGTATGTCACTTTTGTAATACAGGCTATTGAAGACTTCCAAAAATACATCAAATGTAAAAAAATGCTTCTTCTTGTCTAAAGCACAACCTAGTGTATGCCCTTCTGAGCCTGTTAATTGAATTGTTTTCTTAATTAAATATGCAGTCTTTCTTGTTTCTGAGCCATATCTCACAGAATTTTATTAAAGACCTTTTTATAGTCTTCCCAAAGATCCCATCCCAGTGCAGAAGCAATCACAATCTTCATGTACAGGTGTCAGAAGAGATACACATATATGTTGTCTCCTGCCTACTTTTCAGCCATAGTAATTTAGTAAGCTTATTGGCCAACTTGAAAATATTGTTCATTCTAGAGGCTTTTTTAACTCAATAGATAATGTGATGGTGCTCACTGGAATTTCACTTAGCTGACTGCCAGGATGGGATTCAGTTGCATAAACATATGTGAAAGTGCTAACCAAAATGTGCTAGTGTGTGTCGCTGTGTTCTGAGATGTTTGGACACCAGCTGTCAGACTGGAAATTGCCTGGTAGGTCCTGTCACATCAGTGTCAGGCTCCTGAAGATGTCACAGATGCACAAGAACATCTCAAACAGCACTGTATGTCAAGGTTTAAGCCTCTGAATCCAGTTTCAAATGACTTTGCAAACAGAATGAAAAGCCTAACTCACAACAGCAAAATAGCTCCGTAGCTGCCATAATGGCCTAATCCCACCTCTCTGCTACTTCAAAAAATCGTCGCCTTGAAAATAGTAACTGCTTGAAATATCTCCCCACCATCAAAAAGCCCCCACAGGTTCCCCAAGTCTGTCATGGAAAATAACCATACAACATGATGGAGTACTGCTGAAATAGCATTGTCTGATTTTATTATGTCAATGTATCTTGTAACTTAAGAAAAGTTTGTTGATAAGCATGTGCCAGCAAGCCACCAACAAATATTTGTATCATTGTTATTATTTTCTGTATTTTTAGATAGGTAAGTATCCCAGTGCAACAAAGAAAACAAGACCACAACCCTTAGTCTCCTCCTCTCCTTTTCCACAAATTACATAGCAAATGCACCTGTTTTGGACCCAGATAATAAAACCAGTAGAAATTAGAGAGATGTGTCTACCTATACGCCAGAAGGAAAGTCTGTCACATTTTAGAAGTTTGTCAGGGAAAAAGTGGAATAATGTTACAGATAGAAAAAGAGAGACTCTCACGGGGATCTTATCAATGAATGCAACTGTCTAATGTGGGCATATAAAGAAAATGGAGCTGGATCCTTCCTAGTGGTGCACACTAACATGACAAGAGGAAACGGCCCAAAACAAAAATACAAGAAATTCAAAGAAAAAAAAAATAAAAACAAACAAACAAACAAACAAAAAAAAACCAAAGCCCAAACTTTCACTTTTTTACTGTGAGACTGGTCAAACACTAGAAGAGGTTGCTCAAAAAACTTGTGGAGTCTCCATTCTTGGAAATACTCAAAACCCAAGTGGTCACAAAGCCCTGAGCAGCCTACTACAGCTGACCCTACTTTGCGAACAGGGATTGGTCTACACGATCTTGAGGTGTCCCTTCCAATGTCATTCACTCTTCCACCCTTTGAATCTCTAAGTGTAGTTTGAAAGCGTAGATGGAAAATGTGAAAAACAAACATTTTGTTTTGTCTGTCCTATGCTTTACTCCAAAAGTAAAACTATACCTACCCACTTATACTAGTCCAGGTACTTCATTCACCATTTGTGCAGGACAGGTTGACCTCTCTCTCTTTTGATGCCTAAACTTCATGTTTGTTTTAGAACTACATCTCTTTCCAAAATAACACAAGGAAACATAAAATCAAAGTCACTTATTCTGCCCTATAATGTACTACACACCAACATAATGGTGCCAGGGAAAGGACAACGAGGATTTGAAAATGTTAAAAATTTTTTTCATGTAACACTGATATACATGAAGTGAAAACTGTAAGACGTCACTAAATCAAAAGATAATTATCACTGTAATAGATTTTATTTCACCAACAATACAGTTTTAGAATATGAAAAATACCGCATTACCAAAGATAAGACACAACATACATGGATTTTTAGGGGATTTACTGTAGCTAAACTTGTGCAAAAGCTGTTGTAAAAGAGAACAATTTCATGCATTTAAAATGGCTGAAGCAGAGAGAATTTTAATTTACTATCTGCTAAGGGACTAAAACCAAAACATTACCACAGCAGGTCTTTGCTGTATATTGTCCTCAAGGGAAAAATAGTTGGTCACATCAATAACAAGAATGAAAAAGTGTGGAAAGTTGTTTGGAAAGTTCATCACTTTCTAGTGGTTTAGATTTCACCATCTCCTTCTAATACTGCATATGGGTCTAAGATTGCTTAGTGGGAGACCATGTGCAGGTAATCATAAATAACAGTTCAGAATAAAATTCACTATTCTGCAAAGGCTAAGCAGAAAAATGATTCATGGGGCTTAGGCAATGGTATGGGCTAGAGCTGACTTTTTACAAGAGACTAAATTCTATACCTAAGCTGAAACCTGCACTCTCTGAAACACCAGAAAACCTCTGATGAAGACTCTCAGCCAAAACTTGGTGTGATTTATGTTTTAAAGTGTTCATGGTCAGTTTAAGATAGCAACAGGGGAAGCAAGAGGCAAAAAGTGAAAAAAACCCAACAAATTACTTGACTAGTTTTCAAATGTACTTACAAATGGAATTTACTTTCATGAAGTTCAATGTTTTATTTCATATTACAGTTTGCAGCCATTAAATATGAGGCAGTTGTTGTGTGAGTTGTTCCAGTACACACAGCTGCATTAACAGCTAGCTACAAATACATTTTACACTAGTGGGTACTTTCAAGAACCAAATGTCTCTTCATGAAGTTTTACCAGCAACTTTTTTTATGTACTTACGCAGTTTCAGCTAATTCTGTATGTTACTTTCCACATATATGCACTTTTTTCCCTGTCTCTTATTTCCACTCATCTGTGGGGCAAGATTAACAAAGACACTACCATCTGTTCCTTGACAGGATTTGCTGTCATATAACTGTTGACATGTAAAGGTTATTTTATATTTTGATTGGACATTAAATGTGCTTTCTTTGGATTATGTCTTTTAAACTGAACTATGAAAATAGCCTTAAATATATAGGTCACAGCAATTATTGTATTATTTACATTACTAAACAAGTACGCAGCAGATGGCCTCCAGGGCCTTGGCCAGAAGAACCTATCTCCTGAAGATTTATTTGGTGCTTGGAGATACTACCAACTTCTTAAACCTGTTTGAATGCCATTGTGCTTCGTGCTTGTTGCCAGTAAAAATATTTCAGGCTTATTTGTTTCAACACCAGTATTTCTCAAGACTTTCCTGGTACCTGGCTATATAAAATGTTCATAATTGAGCCATGTCAGAGGCCATGCCCCTGCAGTTAAATGAAATGGCAGCAGGGACCCTTAACTAGACAAGGGGCCACAGTCTGGCCACATCTGCACATCTTAGTACTTGGCCCAAGTTTCCTTTTGGACCTGGGTGGTACCACTGTGGCCATTGGACATAATTGTTATAGTGTATACGTTTCTTTTTTGTTCGTAAGTGCCTGAAAAATATAAAGACTGTATTGCAGTCCTGTGATTTCTCCATTTCATGAAAACTATGCTCATGTAGCATGAGAGTATGTGATACAGTGTGAAGCCTGTGCTTCACATGGAAGACCATGCGAGGTGAAGAATACCACATTTCAGAGAGCCCTGTCCCATCCTGCCTACTGAGCATGGCTTCTGGCGCAAGCCCTGCAATGCACTGCACTGCACCCAGGATTGTTTAAGAGTTCACAGGCCAAAAACAGGTTAACATTTAACTGGTCTGGATAAGCAGTGATCCAGCACTGAAGGACACTCACTGGTCCTGTTTTATGTAGCAGTAAAAACATAACCAGGGAAGTCATGCAGATCTGACCTTATAAAGCACTACCCCAAGCTTACATGACATTAATTATTCTTTTTTTTTTTATATTCCCATCTCTCAGTTAAACTGGCCCTCACATGTACTTTTTTTATTCTACCCTGATCTATCAAAATTTTCATGTACGTGAGCCGCTTTAAGCTCACTGTTTTCAAGGGGCCTGTTTGTATAAGCAGTCCATGTATGCTCAGAAGCTCTGGGACCACTGCTTTATGTAAGGCCATTCACATACTCAATGTTTTGTGTTTGCTGTACTCTTGACTTCATATACTTAGAAAAAGAATCACACAGCTCTTTTAGTCTTGTGATACAGGAATACATAATAAAGCATTATTGCTGCCATTTATGACATGAACATACTCAAAGGTATATCACAAGGCCCACATGTGCCCATACATATGGGCACAATAAGCCAATCAATACTCTGTCAAGTCCATTTTTTCCTATAGAGATGTGGAATAATAATAGAATCATACAATAGTTTGTAAAGTCATACAAAAGGTTGCAAAGGACCTTAAAGCTCACCTACTTCCAATCCCTCTGCCATGGGACACCTGCCACTAGACCAGGTTGCTCAAAGCCCCATTCAGTCTGTCCTTCAACACTGCCAGGGATGGAGCAGCCACAGATTTTCTGGGCTGTTCCAGTGCCTCACCACCCTCACAGTAAAGAATTGCTTTGTTGTATCTAATCTAAACCTACCTTCTTTCAGTTTAGAGCCATTCCCCTTTGGCCTACCACTACACTCCCTTGTAAAAAGTTCCTATTTTTCCTACTTTCCCTTTCTTACACTAACTACCAGTCCTTGAAAGAACTTTATTCATCTTCAATTTCTGAATTACATATTTGTGGAACTGATGATGCAAATACTTTGAAACATTTCACTACTTCTAGATCATCACTTCTAATTCTTAATTTTTAAAAAACATGCATTTTCAATTGCTCTGTAATAATTAAAAAAAAGTAATTTGAAAACCACAACAAACTTATTTTACATACTTCACAAAAATTATCTTCAGACAAAATGAGAATGTATGAAATCTGCTTCCATGAGCAATATAAATACTTATATGACACATGAATATTTTAAAATTCTTAATTTTAAGGTCCTGGTTATGTAGAGGTTTGAGATATTTAATCCTGGGGGAGTGAATTATACTACTGAAAATCTATTCAGGATCCAAATGTTGCAATCTACTGTTTGCCTTCCAATTGCAGGCAAATGTCTCCCTTAGTGCAGTATGTGTACACAGAATAGGAAACACAATAAAAACAAAACAAAAAATCAAAAAAAAAAAACCAAACCCAACAACAAAACCCCCCAAACCAGGACTGTATATAAATAAAAACTGTTGTGGAAGCTGGACATAAAGATACAAAGAAACCCCATTTTTCTCCCATTGATTAAACAGGTAATTTAAAATACTAGACACAGCAGACAAACAAAATTCTTAAAATGGAATTGTATCTGTGTCCTGTGACAAAGCCTACACAACATTATTGTAACTCTACTTTTAGTAAGCTCTCTCAAAAAATCCTGTTCTTTAGCAGCATGAAGACTAATGTTTTAACTATAAAAGAATCACTGAATTCTTTTACTTCCCTGCAGGCTACTCTTGTGGCATCAGCTTAAAAATGACTGGGTTTCAAATCTACAGATAATCTGCTGAAAAAATAAACTGTGAGATGTGTTTTATTGATAAATATATATGTGCACACATACATTGTTCCACTTCACTAATTACAGAAACAGAAGTCAGGAACACTTTGTCATCTGAAAATACATTCTCCAGATTGAATGTCAATGAATCTTTGAAGAAAGACTTGAATACTGCAAAGATTCAAAGCTTTGATTCCTACATCAGATATGGAAATTTAACTTAAGAAATAAGTTCAGAAATTGGAGAATTTATGATTTCAAGGGATTATGGAGATTTTTCACCTTATGTGAAGGTTGTAAGTGATGAAAACTCATATCTAAAAATCAGTTATGGAGATGAATGGAATGACTGCCTAATGTCACCTTTGAGCACAAAGAGATTATGCAATTGATGAGCTCAGATAATGGGCTATTAAACAAAACATATCTCCCTCAAAACACCCATTTCACCTGCTTTATTAACTTACATTCCTCCACAGTATTATTGGGTTTTTAACATAGACACTGGTTTGATTAACCTCTGTTTTAATTTTTTATTTTCTTTCCTACACTAAACACCCAGATGGTCTGTAAGCAATAAATTTAGCTGTAATTCACAAAGAATACCTACCAAGAAGAGCACATTACAAATACCAAGACAGAAACAACAAATAGCTAGCTTATACTGAACAGGTTTTTCAGTAGAAATTACAATTAAGAATTACTTTCCATTCAACTTGGTTTCAAAAACCGTTGTACAGGCTTTTATCATTATTTCCCCAACTTCCTTCTCCCATCAGCTTGTCTTATGAATTCCATTTTACTTAGTACTTTCCACAGAAGAATTTCAGGCTTGTGAAAAACTTTGTCACATCTCTCCAGATCTTTTGTAGTTTTATTGTATCTTTTCTGAGAGGTGGGTGCAGACCTCATCAAAGCAGTGAATACATCATCGTTACAGAGGGAGAATTACAGCATCCATTTCCAAATGGTCACTAAATCCTACTTGGTTTTGACAGCCAGAAGCACGAAGCACTGAGATTTCATACGGCATCTCTTGTGACTCCAAGGTCTCACTCATGAACTGCAATCATTTAAGAGCCTTTTATTCCATCTAAAAGCTCGGGTTTATCTTATGTGTTAACGCTTGTCTATCATTTTACTTCTCTCCTTAGGAAATCAAAGGTCCTTCTCAACCTGACAATTATGTTTACTAACCTGAATAACTCAATATGAACAACAGGTTTTGCTACTACACTACCCTCTCTTTACCAGATTATTTACATTTATAATTAAGACTATGACTATGTTCACACAAATTCCTCTATAACCCTACCTGTTAAAATATTCCATTGAAAAAGATCGTAATTGATTCTTACCTTTACTTTTCTTTTCATCAGGTGTCCATCCATCTGAAGGCTCTAACCTTTACCTCACAACTGCTGAGTCTTCCTTAGAAGAACTTTTGACAACTGCTCTTGCCCAAACACCTTTTGGAAATCCAACTTAATTGATCCAGCTTACTGTGGCCAGGTATAGTCACTTGGCTCTTCCAGAGACTCACACAGATTTCTGAGCCAGGATGAGCCACGGAAAATGATGCTGATGGTTCTCCAGTGCATCATTCTTATTCCTGTTCACTGGCTCTTGTCTTCATTATTCTTCCCACTGATTTGATCAACACGCCATCAATCTTAGGGGCTCCCCTTGGAGCCGTTCAGGTTTTGGCAACAGGCAGCACTCCCTGGTTGCTCCAGGGAGTGCTCCAATGCTGTCCATAGCGCACAGTTACATGACACACTTAGCAGTCCAAGTGCTTCATGCCCAAGTCCCTCCGTAACTCCTGGATAAACACTATTTGATCTTGCCAATTTCCTGTTATTCAGTTTATTTTCTGTTTACTTTCTACCACGATTTCAATTGGAAACAGCTTCTTCAACACCTTTCTCTAAAAAAGCAGTGTTCTGCATGAAAACCTCCCTACGGACATCTTTGACAAGCACAGGCCTTAGATTTTTCCGTTACAGCCTTTTCTTCCCTGGGATCCTATCACTTATTTAATGAACATACAGACACCATGGTAGGATCCTGGTGGGTTGAGAAAGCATTCTCTGCTACTTTTCATATCTTTGGAAGTTGATAATCTGAATCTTTTGGTTTTTGGTTGGTTGGTTTGGTTTTGTATTTTTTT
>NDXB01021043.1:118648-148648 GCA_002631895.1 Agapornis roseicollis
TTTTTTTTTCAATAGATGGCCAGTCATCCTCACAACTTGTGACCAAGCCACCAAACAAATCTTTTTCCTTCACATTTGCAGCCCTTAAATAATCTATCACCCAAGTCTCTAAACTGGCATTCAGTTACAGTCAGCTGACACTAAGTAACAATAAAAACACAGCTGCATAGAGTGAGAAAACAAATACTACTTCTCCTGGAATGTTTAAATTATTGGTCAGCTCCATGGACAGCTCCAATCCTAGTGATTGTGTGAAATTCTTGTGCCAGGATGTGTAACATTATCTGATATACAGCAGTAAATATCCCAAAGGACATAATCACATTTAAATAGTACAAATCTTTATTAAAGAAATAATTTAACTTTTGATTTTGGTGCTTGGAACTAAGTAATGCTTGTGGATGCAATGAAAATTTTTAGATGAAAGTCACAGAGTATAACTCCACTGGTGTTCCTGCTGCATAGGACTGTGGGTTACATAACTACTGGTACATTATTTTGCTTAATCCTGTATCATGTACTTTTGTTGACTTGAAGTTGAGGCTGAAAAAGCTGTTTCCTGTGTGGATGCATTCCATCATATTAATACTGTGCTTTCTTTATCTTCAGTTACCTGTACTAGTGTGAGATACCAGAAGTTGCATGGGTTCTATTCCTTTGCTTATTTTGACCATACTTTCCCATGTAGCGCAGTGCTGCTGTTATCCATCCCCAGCTGTACCAACAGAACAGAGAAGAAGGGAAATTTAGGTGCTCAAAAATGAAGATGATGTTATTTAACACACCTGGTCTAGGGAATCAACTTAAGAGTCTTGTCAAGGGAACCAGGACTACAACCAAGCAAGGCATTTGAAGGATTCTGCAGTTTAGCATGGCATCTAGTCCAGCTGGCATACTTGAGTCACATGTGGCTAATTAGCAGAAACCAAAAAAAAAGTCTCAATTTGCATCTAGAATTCTGTCCCAAGGTAGATGTTTATATCCAAACAGCTGAGCAGGAAGGCCTCTCTGTGTCTGCACAATTACTCTATTTAAGAAAGGTTCCTCTTTTGCATACTAGCTTAGCAGGGGCAGTCATCTGTTCTGTGGTATTTGTACTGTTTGAAATTGAATTTAGCCCTGAAGATGTTATAGTTGAGCAGAATATTCACTGTAAAACATCCTGTCTGACTGTGAGTTAGCCATGAGAGAATGACAGTGAATCTGCAGCCCTTTCATGGAGGTAGAAGGAGAAACACTCTGCTCTTTTCCTGGGGCCTTTTCTGCACAACTACAGTGTAGGACCTGAAGCAATCACTTGGTGCTTTGAATGTGTTACTTGCCTACTGGGCTGCTCTTCAGACTAGATCTGGGAAAGCTAGCTTGTGTTCCTAAAATTGTCAAGATTGTCTTTCTCTGTGTCCCACCTGCTTGTGTTAAGGCTTTATGTTATCAGCATTGCATAATTGGAGTCTTCCTGGGAAGTCTCTACCATTCCCTGCTTTTATTAGCAGGTGAAACCTAAGTAGTAGAATCTTAGGATTTGGGCAACCTGTAAAGAGACTGGGTGGCTGGAGTGGGCTATTCATAGAGCTCATGCATTCAGGTAGCTTTTAGAACTATCAGGTAAGATACAAAGCAGATGTTGCTGAGACTGAAGTGGTATGGAAGTTGTATATTAAGACCTACCAGGCACTGGAAATGTAAAATAACAATGCTTGGGGCACTTACAAAGTTTCTTAAGGCCAGTATTTCACAATCCAAAATGTTTGTCAACAATACTGGCAAAAGGTATTCCTGTTCCCACCACACTGTGCCACTCCACCCCTTGGTTCCGCCAGAACAATAGTTGGAGGGATCATGCTGTGAATTAAATAAATGCATACATTTATTCCTGGGGTCTTTTTAAAGCTGGAACAGTTCCCTGTTTGGGGTCGCAGAATGGCCCCACAGAGTTGTGCCAGTATAACTGGGGGTGGGAATGACAGTCAAGGCAGGAGGTGGGAGTTCCTTCAGCTGGACTTGCTGCAAAACTTTCTGCTGTTAAATTATGGTGTTGATCTGCAACATGCAGCACATACATGTGGGTTCACATGCTCAGTATTGAGACTTCTCTGGGAGGAGCTGATACCCTGCCAGTCACACTAGGTTGTAGTGATTCACTGAGAATGCCTCTCCCTGGTGCTTTCTGCTTTTATTTGCAATTCCAGATGAATTTGCCAATTCTTTGCATTTGACCCTAAGTTCTTAGATTTTGATATGAAGAATTTGTGGTTTTCTTCTGCCCTCCCCCCCCCATGAATAAATAAAAGTGACAGTGGGAAAGCTTTCTTACTCTCCAGTAGGCAGTATATGTGATGTAAAAGCAGTCAATGAGAACAGACTAGACTGCAGAGTTAGAATTTTGTGTAGTGTGGCAATCCAGGTAAGAGGGTCTATGCAGAGCAAGGTAACATATTTTCCCCTTTCCCTATGACTACAGGGTATGAGCAGGTAAGTTAGAACATAGCTTTCTATTTCAGTGAGGCACAAACACAGCAGAACACTTTTGATTCCCATGCTTGCATGGGATACATAGACTATATTTTGTAAGTTTATACTTGAACAGGAGCAAAAGAACAGGACAAACATCCCCTGAACCTATCTTCCTGATACTTTCAAAGCCTCTTCATCCCTTCCGACTTTTCTAGCCGTTTTGTTACCTCTAACATGCATATTTATTGCTTAATTATGAGATCAGTCTTATTTTTAGCTGACCATGTATTTTCTCAGATGGCAATGTGTATAAGGTTCTGTTAATTGGTGGTGTTCTTAGTGTTTAGTAATACTTTAAGTTTTATGCATATATTATTTGTTTATTTGTCATAAACCAGGAATAATGAAATCCCAGTCAAGTGCTTGATGAGGATTTGTCAATAGGGTGTGCTGTCTCAGCTCACACCAAGGTTCTTTGAGGACTCTCCCCTTTATTTTGCTGAGCAAAATAGTTTGTTTTCCTGAGAATATTATTCTTGAGGGATGACACTAATATGTGCCTATTTAGTTTCTACTCTGAACCTCCATAAAACTTTGAATGCACTGATCAGTTTTACCCTGATTTTTCTGAGAGATAGGGGACTCAAAAGCATTAAAAAAAAAAAAAAAGTTTGACTAGAAGACATAAATGCAGATATGTCCCTGAAAGAAAGGTGTAAGCATGTTCTATTCCATACTATATATTAGAAAAGTCAGTTCTTAGGACACTGCTGTTGACTATTGCTTATGGACTACTTGTTTGTGACTAATATTTTAAAGTATGCTGACAGTTGTGCTTTGTTTACTGGGTCAGCCCACCAGCTTCCATTGTCTTTAGAAAAGAAAAAAAATATCTTTCATTAAAAGTCTTCCTCATGCAGAGAGGAGCCTGTATGTGAGATCTGGGCTTGAAATATGCCACTTCTGTTGAATTTCCCAGTGCTCCAGAAGTACCTCTGATGGGGGCTTGGCACAGTTGAGCTTCTTAAGTTTGAGGAGGGAAAATAATGACAGGATGGTTAAGCGTCCAGCTGTGCTTGACAGTATTTCCCCCCACAAAATCTGGGTGGCAGATGTGACTTACTTAAGTGACTTGCTGAAATTTCTCAATCTGCAGCCTTGTCTCAATGTCCTCTCCCTGCTAATGAGGTGTTGTTTTCAGCATGGATCCTTCCTGCCTGGCTGCATGCAGCATAATCAGGGGAGGAAGTGATACCTCTTCTGCAGCGTGCAGAGGCTGGAGTTGGGCAGAGTCATGGAAAAGTTTTGTTCTAGGGTATTTAGCTTGTTTGACTATTTTAAAAAGTATCTGTTTCTCTTCATGTGAGAACAAATTCTCTTCAGTGGGAAAGAAAAGTTACTTAGTGAAGGACCTGCCTATGCATGAAATCCAGTGTTTCCATGTGTATTATGTACAAAGAATGCAGTTAAAATGTTTAAACTACAACACGTGCATATAATACACTTCTCACTTCCTGGTAGCTGCTACCAGAAGTACCTGAGCTGATATGGATTTGTGTTGATATTAAATATTTTGACATAGTTATCTCTGAAAATAACAAAAAATAAGTATCTGCTTTCAGATTCTATTTAAAACGTGGCCTCAGTTCTATTCCACTAGTTACTCCTGTGGATCACTGATGTTATATTGGAAATGAATTTGACCTACTATGTTCAATATCTAGATTATGGAAAACACTAGAACCAGAAGTTCAGGAAGTCATAGTTCTTACTCTTGTTTTCCTTTTATGGGCATCATGGAAGATTTGGTCATTGTCCCAATTTCCATTTTTGAAAACAAACCTTGGTGATTCCTTGGTGGATTTAAAAACCTCCATAGGAATAAATAAATATGTAGTAGTACATGCATACTGCCTTCCACCTTTAAGTTTTAGCTCTTTTATGTCTGTTGTCTCAGCCTTCTCTTAGTAATAGAGGAACCAACAAGGAGAGGTGCTGTGCTTGACCTTGTGCTCACCAATGGGGAGGGGCTGATTGGAAATATGATGCTCCGGGGCAGCCTTGGATGCAGCGATCATGAGATGGTTGAGTTTGAGATCTTCAGGACAGTGAGAAGAGCGTGCAGCAAACTCACTGTCCTGGACTTCAACAGAGCAGACATTGGCCTCTTCAGGAACCTGCTTAGTAAGATCCATGGATAAAGCTCTAGAGGGCAGGGGGGCCCAAGACTGTTGGCTGGTATTCAAGGATCAGCTGCTACAAGCTTAGTGTTGTGTTCTGACTAGAAGGAAGTGCAGCAGGTGGGCCAGAAGACCCCCCTGGATGGATAAGGAGCTGCTGAGGAAACTTAGAGGGGAAAGAAGAGGCTTATACAAGGTGGAAGCAAGGACAGGCAGCCTGGGAAGAATACAGGGAAGTTGTCCAGGAAGCTAGGGACCAGGTTAGGAAAGCTGAGGAACAGACAGAATTAAACTTGGCTAGGGATGTGAAAGATAACAAGTAGGTAAACCTATATACATGCCTATATATACATATAGGTATGTAGCGAATAAAAGTCCTCTCTGGAAGATAACAGGAAAACTGGCTACGATGGATTTAGAGAAGGCTAAGGTTCTGAATTACTTCCTTGCCTCAGTCTTCACTGGCAAATGCTCTGAGCACACCACCCAAGTCTTGGAAGGCAGATGAAGGGACTGTGAGAATGAAGACCTTGGGCCCACTGTAGGAGAGGATCTGGTTGGAGAGCATCTTAAGAACCTGAACGAGCACAAGGCCATGGGACCTGATGAAATCCATCTGCAGGTCCTGAAGGAGCTGGCGAATGAGGTTGCTAAGCCCCTGTCCATCATATTTGAAAAATGGCAGTCAGGAGAAGTTCCCGACGACTGGAAAAGGGAAAATATAACCCCCATTTTCAAGAAGGGGAAAATGGATGACCCGGGGAATTACAGACCAGTCAGTCTCACCTCTGTGCCTGGCAAAATCTTGGAGCAGATTCTCCTGGAAGGCATGCTAAGGCACATGAAAAACAGCAAGGTGCTTGGTGACAGCCAGCATGGCTTCACTAGGGGGAAATCCTGCCTGACCAATTTGGTGGCCTTCTATGATGGGGCTACGGAACTGCTGGACAGGGGCAGATCAGTTGGTGTCATCTAACTGGACTTGTGCAAAGCATTCGACACTGTCCCACACGACATCCTTGTCTTGAAATTGGAGAGACATCAATTTCATGGATGGAACACTCAGTGGATAAAGAACTGGTTGGATGGATACACATAAAGAGTTGTGGTCAAAGGCTCAGTGTCCGGCTGCAGACCAGTAATGAGCCTTGTTCCTCAGGGATTGGTGTTAGGATCATTCTTCTTCAACTTCTTCATTGCTAACATGGACAGTGGGATTGAGTGCGCCCTCAGCAAGTTTGCTGATGACACCAAGCTGTGCGGTTCGGTGGGTACGCTGGAGGGAAGGAATGCCATCCAGAGGGACCTTGACACGCTTGNGCCCTCAGCAGCTGATGACACCAAGCTGTGCGGTTCGGTGGGTACGCTGGAGGGAAGGAATGCCATCCAGAGGGACCTTGACATGCTTGTGAGGTGGGCTGATGCCAACCTCATGTAGCTTAACCATGCCAAGTGCAAGGTCCTAGACGTGGGTCAGAGCAATCCCTGGCACAGCTACAGGTTGGGCAGAGAAGAGATTCAGAGCAGCCCTGCAGAGAAGGATTTGAGCGTGGTGGTCGATGAGAACATGAATATGACCCAGCTTCAGTGTGCTTGCAGCCCAGAAAGCCAACTGTATCCTGGGCTGCATCAAAAGGAGCGTGACCAGCAGGACGAGGGAGGTGATCCTGCCCCTCTGCTCTTGTGAGACCTCTTCTGGAGTATTGTGTGCAGTTCTGGAGTCTTCAGCATAAAAAGGACATGGAGCTGCTGGAACAAGTCCAGAGGAGGGCCACGAGGATGATCAGGGGACTGGAGCATCTCCCATACGAGGACAGGCTGAGAATGTTGTGGCTGTTCAGCCTGGGGATGAGAAAACTGCATGGAGACCTCCTAGCAGCCTTCCAGTATCTAAAGGGGGCCTATAGGGATGTTGGGGAGGGACTCTTTATTAGGGACTGTAGTGACAGGACAAGGGGTAATGGGTTCAAACTTAAACAGGAGAGGTTTAGATTGGATCTAAGGAAGAAATTCTTTCCTGTGAGGGTGGTGAGGCACTGGAATGGGTTGTCCAGGGAGGTTGTGAATGCTTCATTCCTGGCGGTGTTCAGGGCCATGTTGGACGAAGCCTTGGGTGACATGTTTTAGTGTGAGGTGTCCCTGCTTATGGCAGGGGGGTTGAAGCTGGATGATCTTAAGCTCCTTTCCATCCCTAACTATTCTATGATTCTATGTTCTCCTTTGCTGTTTGTATCCCATATGTCATTTTATTCTAAAATCTTAAAAAGCAAAAGACACACCCAAAAACCTTGTAACCTGAAAGCCCCCAAACCTATCCTTTTTTTGTAACTCTGACCAGTGGTACAGCACAGGGAAATTTTGGATATAAATTTGAAGACTTACTTTCTGGTGTCTTGTGATTGTATTTTTTGCTTCCTCTTTGTTATTCAGAAGTGATCAGATCTGCAGAGCTGTTTATCTGCACAGAACAAATGATTTGTGGTTATCTTGGTTTTGAGTTGTTTGCCTTGTCTTTGTCTTCTTCCTGCTAATGTTGTCTCATTAGGCGTGCGCTATTGTTCAGACATTTCATAGACTCGTGAACCCATTTGACATCAAGTCTCATGTTCCTTTGCACAGTTCCTTTGTTCTCCCCCTGTTTTTTTTCAGGTGGAGGTTTGTTTTCTGCTGGTCCAGTTCTGCTTTGGACCCTAAGGCCAGGTAAAAAAATTCGCACTGGGTTTTCAAGACACAGCTCAGAGTTCTGTGCTACCTCTCTGCCAGCATCAGTTGTAGCATGGATTGGATCAGACAGACCAACCACACCTGGGGTGTTAGAAGTAGTTAAATCTGTCTTCATCTGCTTGAGCAGATGTTTAAGAAACTCTGTACGTGTGTACTAGGACACCTCAATAAATATGTTAATTTTTCATTTACTTTGAAGAAAATGGAGCAAAAATTATTTAGTTGTAAGCACTAGGAAATCCTAGTTTGAACCTTTTAAAAAAATGTGAAAAAGAAGCTATTCCATTATGAACTCCCTTTTTTCAGTTTTAAATCTCTATCTTAAGTCCCTTCCAAAACCATTAGTTTACAGACATCTTAAAAACTAATTAAAGGGTTTTTGTTTTATTTAAGTACCTGTTTTACCTGGTTGAGACATTAGAGGTAACTACTGAAACATGTCTGTGGACTTTGTAACTCTTGCACTATCTCTTACAAAGTTCACTAGGTTTGCAGTGGTAAAAGCAGAATTTCAGACTTTGTATCTTACCTGCCTGGGCAGATGCTGTTAATCGTTCATATGAGAAAAAAGGCACGTATTGTTGCAGTTTGTAGTAGGGAATTTTTATTCACTTCAGACTTCAGGCACAGTTGTCACTTGGACCAGCTGCATTACATTAATTTGGGTTTATTAGACTGTCAGGGGATTTCTTCAGAGGTAAATGAACCCACATTTGTCCTAAAGGTGGAGCAGTGTTAGAGAACAGACAAGATTATTTGCTTTGCAGACTGCATATAAGGAATGTGTATTATAAAATGCAGTATATAAAGTTTCATAACGGTATCAAACTAAAAACTGTATGGGGGAAAAATGTGAAATGTTCATGAAAAACCTCTCTAATAAGCTATGTTACAGGCACCTGGCAGAATCCTTCTGAGATTCCCTGTTTTCACAACCCAAGGAAGTAGATGAAGGTGTTTTCCAGCCAAATCCATGATTCCAGAGTCAGAGAGGATCAAACAGTTTTCACATGTGTTTCTGTGTAATGTTCTTGTAATTATTTTTCTTTGGCTGGTGCTGCTCCTCTAGTGTATGGACTGTAAATGGTGTACAGCACAAAGAATGCTAGTCCGCTAGACATGCAAACAGGTGAAAGCTTAATTGTTGTGAGTTTATAATGATAATTCAGATGTTATTTGACAAGTTTTATTTGAAATCCCTTAACCCTGTGTGTCAGAGAAACCTGCTTGTATTTCCTTTTAAGGTCTGATCATCAGCCGTGGTGTCATTTTCTGCAGTTTTCTCCCAAGTGTGAGAACATCATTGTGTTTTTTCCATGCTCCATTTAAATCCTTTTGACATCTGTGTGGGCTGCTTTCCATTCAGTAACATAGGGGAGTTGCATCTTCTTCCATGGTGGCTGGTCGGATGCCAAAGGCAGATTAAGTTTCCTTGAGTGAGGAGCTTGTCATTTGGGCTCTTCGAGCTGGAGCGGGAAGCTTTGGCAGCTCTGCGTAAAGGCAGTGAGAATCATTGCCACAAAAATGTTTTTTGTGTGGTCCTGCTGTGTGCCTTTGGATTTCAAATTTGATTTATGGCTGCTCAGTTGTTTGGATTTTTAAAAAATAAAAGTCTGCATTTGGTTTTGTTGCAGGAGATTATCATGTAAATACTGCAACATACATGCTTAATTCTGAAACTGTGGATTACTTCTAAAATTAAACTCATGGTAATTGCTGGCATATTCTCCAGTTCCTCAAAAGTTCTCTGTAAACCCACTGTTTTCTGTGTATTCCCTTTCTGTTCATGTAGTTGACTTTATTTATTGTCCTGCTGAGGTCCCAGAGCAGAGAGCAACTGCTAGAGAAGTGCATGAAGCACCACAGCTGAATGCCAGCTACTATTCTCGTGAATGGTCAGACTCCTGGAGACACAACTGAAATCACTGGGAGCATCTCGGAGGACGGTGCATAGAACCCAAAAGCTTGTTTCAAAACAAGGTGGTGCAAGAAACCTCATTGCTGTTTGGAATGATTTAGCCTCATGCTCCTGAGCTTCACTCCCCACCACTCTTGGTGTTCACTATAGGCTACCTAAATAAATCCTTTTCAATTTAAATACCCCTCCCCAAACTGCTAAGAGTTGGTTGTTTTATTTTTGTTTTCACTTGTTTTTGTCTCAATTTCATTTGAGTAAGCTGTATGTATTTTTAGCCTACTCTTTTCTGGACAGAAGGCTTTTCTTGTATGTTTTGGTGTATATCTTTGTTCCTAACTTGAAGCATTTTGCTGTTGTGGTTTACATTGTACATTCCTCAATAAGTCTGGGGATTACTTTTGCAAAGTGTTATCTAATGATAGTGTTCTCTTATTAATAGTTTATATTGTACATTAATAGTTTCTGTTGCAGAAGAATTCAAAATGCTTGACCATTTGAAAGCCACAAAAGTTGACACAGCTTTTGGGGAGTAGCTATGGTCTGTGATTTTTTAAATGAGCATTATATGTTTGTTGTTTTGCATTCAGAATTAAGAGAATTGAAATGCAGTGTATGTAAGTTTAAACTTCCCAAGTATAAAATTTTTTGTAAGCGCAGCATCTCAAATACTGTATGTATTTCATTTTAAGACTGGCCAAGTTTGACTTTATAATACATTGTATACAAAATTATGTGAAATCAGGATAAAAGTTAGTCTTTAGTGATGATATCCTGGGCAGATGTTTACTTTGTATGAATTGTTTTCTCACCATTGTTAGGTGGCTTCATAGTAAGGACGTGGTTGGAATTTAAAATCTTGTTTTGATGGAAAAAGTATTAGCAAGAAAGTATTTGAAAGTTTTCGTATTTTTAACTATGTGGATGATTAAAGAGTAATAATTCCAGTTCTCGAAAGCCTGTATCTGTAGTATATAGAAGTGGTGATTATTTGCCTCTGAGTATAGCGCAAAGTTACTCCTCTGCCCAGTCAGTTTTTCTGTACCATTTTGCTTTAGCTGTGGGTGGAACAGACTGGAAAAGGAAGAAGTGGATTTCCATCTTCAAATTAAAAATGGAAATACTCTGAGCTTAATGTAGAATAACTGAAATGTTGTGTGTCACATGTTTTACAGGGAAGGTGGCAGACAGGTGTGCTTTTGGTTGCTGAAACTTATGAGTACACCAAATACAGCATCACTGCTGTATTTGAAGTTACTATGAAAGTTGTCCATTTGACATACTCTTCCTATGATATGCTTAGAAGTCTTTTGCAAATTAAGCTAGTATGCAGTGTGTTGTAGTTTTGTGTCTTTCTCTTGTGCCACCATTTACAGCTACTGCTTAAGAGTTCTGAAACAACATAAACACTGTGGAAGACTAAGCACAGTTGAGAGGAACTGCTTCAGATGGGCTCTTTGGTTCAAATAATTGCAATTTGAGATTTGTTGGCATGCCTGAGTGACTCAGGTGCCCTGAGGTGTCTGAGGATTCATGTAGTATTCAGATAACTGGAGTAACAACTTTCAAATAATGGAGGTTAACATTGCGAAAAAGAAGGAAAGAACATGGACAGTTTTGGTTTGATGTACTAGGAAGTCCTTAGAATGTCCAAATGAGCACTACTGCGTGCCTTCATGATGAACCTGGTAGTTCTCTTTCTATAAAATAAAATAGTTTAGTTAAACAGCATTTCAGCTGCAGTAGATGAGCCCAAAATATTGTTGGCCACAGACTGGTGTATTTGTTAAGCCCTGGTTATTTCCATTAGCAGTTATGCTAACTCTGTTGTATGAAAAAAAAAAAAATTATATCTGTTCAAGTGTTTTATTTGTTCCCCTTAAAGTATCTTGAAGTGAGCAACTGAAGTAGAAACATATAAAATGTCTGACTTTGCAGAGCTATTTTAGGAGATAAAACATTCTCCACTTATAAATATTGTAGATGCAAGCTTTCAAGAGCAGGGACTATTAATTTGCATTTACTTAGGTGAGTGAGAATCTGCAATAACTCTGAAACTGAAAGTCCAATAAAGAATAAATGTATGGCTGCTTTACACATGGTGATGTCTTTGTAGAAATCTTTGCTGCTAAAATAATTGATTTTCCTTTCCATTTGTGCCAGCGGTTCTCATTCACACCCCTTCAAGGCGTTTTAAAGTATCAGTAGCAGCTTTAACAGCTGACCCCTCAGAATGGCTTTTATCATGAGCAGATGCTTATGAAGAGCAGGGAAAGGGGTTTATTTTGTATTTATAGATTTCAGGTTTGTCTGCTTAAAATACACATCATATTTATTACAGGATAAAAATCCCCTTTCCCTCAATAAAGTTAACAAGTGTCTTGAGCTTTGTATTGGATACAAAGTCTCACTGTTCATAAGCAGTTCTTACTTCACTGCTCTTCAGCTGATGACTGAATCCTGAGAATATTTACATGTTTGGTTCACCTGGCTGATGATTGGACAGAACACTGAAATGTCTAAGACAGCTCTTGCCATTTCTCCCCCTTTCCTTGTTTTGCATTATTAGAGGAGAGAAAATATTAAAGAAAAAAGGCTGGGTTTGAGATTAAGTTAGTGATTCCTTGACCTCAAACCACCTAATTTTGTTATATTCCTGGACTAAGCATAGTGCCAAAATGTTATGATCATTTGTACTACGAAAGACACACTTTGTTTTGGATTGCTGCTACTTTCATCTTCAACATTGCTAAAAGACAAGTTTCCTTTATGTAACATCAGTCCAAGGAGCTTGACAGATGATGTTTAGATTTTATTTTATTGTCCCTGGGCCCCTCTGTATTACATATTATTGATGCAGTTGTGTGTGGATGTGACCCCTGTGAATTTTAAGTTGTTTTTCTGATAATCAGCTTGCAAAAATTTGGTCATGCATTTTGGAGTTTATATATACAACTTCTTACTGTGGGGTTTGGGTTTTGGTGTCTTGGTTGGGTGGGTTGGTTGGTTGGTTTTCTCCCTCCCCTCTCCCCCAGTCTGTGTACTCCAGTAAAAATAATGTTGTGGGTTTATTAATTACAATAAGATATTTCATTATTATTTATTTCAGTAATAAGATCAGTAATATTATTAAGATTTAAAACCATCAGAAACTTTTTCTGTATAAGTGAAAGATAAAGCATGAATGATATGTTACCTAGAGTGGAAAGCTTCCCTCTTCTGTCCACATGTCATCCCTGGTTGAGCCATGGTTTCAGCTCCTTCTCATATGTCAGTGCTGGCAGTGGCTTTGGGTGCCTGGTGCACTGCTGCTCCATGGTGAGGTGTAGGCTGTGTTCAGAAGCCCTGGGCCGAGGGAATGCCTCTTGGGAGACCAATGAACTTACTGTGTGTTATCTGGAGAGCAAAAGGATTGAAATAAAAGAAGGCAAAATGAAAATGCCCACTACAGAAAAGGAGACGTGGAATAAATCTAATTTATATATCTCCACACAATTTCCACAGATGCTGATTTGATTACAGCTCTGATTCTTCTTTTCTGTCACTATCAATACTTACACAGCTCAGCCTCTCTGATTACAATTGGACTCATATAAAAGAGTTTACACAGTTTTACTGTTTGGGTTTTTTTCTCTCATACCCTTTCAGCAATATGTTTGTGTTATTTTTGGAATATAAATGCCTTTTTTCATGATGCCTTTTTACACGTCTTTTGCTGTTCATGATATCCAAATGAAGAATCGCCTAGTATGTGAGTGAAAAACATGTAACTGAATGAACCTAACTATGATAGGTAGCTTTTCAGGTGTCTAAATGATAAAAGAAATCAGTGGAACTACTCTGGAAAATTAATAAATTGAGAGAAGTTATATGGTTTTATGACTTTGTGGAATTTTTATGCATCCTGTAGGAACTGGAAAACAAAATCTGCTTCCTCTTCATATGGATTTACTCTCCAACTGAAGTCACTGCTGATACCCAAACAAGAAAGTATAAAAGGAGGAGCAGAGATTAGAATTTTATTCAGACATGCTGAGATCCCTACCTATGCATGTTTTTATCTTTGGGACAGTATTACAGTTTCCACTTCAGCAGTGGTACATGATGTCACTGTTGAACAGTGGATTTAGAGCAATGTGATCTGCTGTATCAGGGGAAGCTGGATTCATTTAGACACCAGTCTCTTTTGAGAAGTTCTCTCTAAAGCTGATGGAGGACAGATTCTCCTGTGGATCTAGTGCTCAGGGATTGAAAAGGAAAGAGCTTCTCAAGGCGTGTGGAAAAGGTCAGCAAGTATATGAAATTGCAAGCAGAAAAAAATCTAGTCCAATGAATTTAAAATAAAATCATCCTCACTTTTAGGGTCAGTACAGACCTTTGTATTGTCAGAATACCACATACGTATTTTGAAGGGCTGACATCTGGATCAAGTGATATTTGCTGTAGTTTTTGTGATATTTTTATTAAATCTGAGGGTTTCTTTTCCCAATTTTCATGTATCTATAACGTGATAGGATAGGTAAGCGAGTTGACTGACCTCTGGTGGAAAAGAAGATTTACTCTTTATGTTGGGCTTTGATATTAGGTTCCACAAAGTAATTCTGTAAAATGCTTCTCGTGGGTGCCATTGATCAATGGAATTAAACCAGTTGAATAGCATAGCCCCTGAAAATGGGAAAATAAAAATTGGAAATGTACTACAGAAAATAAATTAACAAATTGCTGTATAATGCTGTTTAGTTAGCTTTGAAGCAGATTGTTTGCTATTGGAAGGTTAATATTGACTCTGCTTGTATGTTTTGTTTTTCGGCAGGTAACCCTGGACTGGCAGGTTATTACAGGACCTTTATACAGGCCTTATATTGTGGACTAAATCAGCAGTATCCAGTTTGGGTTGTGAGCCATGCTGGACATTGTAAACCTCCTAGTGGCATGGAAATGACAGAAGGTACACAATACTGTAACTTGTACATACCAATATTTGTACATCACCACCCCTGACCTACCCTTTCACTCCCCCAGATTGCACTAGCAGGGCTCATGCCTATTAAAACCAGTGTGATGTGGTTTTTATATGTCTCCATTATATTTTCACATAACAGTTGTAGGAGAAGAGAAGTTACTGAGGAAATGAGTATGTTTTTAGGTAAATTAGATTTGCCAGTCAGATAAGTCCTATTAAGAGAATAAGAGAGTTTGCTGGTGGCAAACTTTAGAGTCTTTAGAGACAACTTATAGAGAAGAAGGTATAGAATGTGTTTATGTTGAGAAGAACAGGTTAGAAAAGTACATTTTTCAATGAAATTTCCAATTCAGAGATTAAGTACCTTAGGAGATACCTAATTATCTGAATGTAAAAAATAGTTGCACTAAATTAATGAATTTTGAAGAAGCAAGTGAATCTTTCTGAGATTGGGATATGGAACATTTGCAGGGAAGAGGTTGCTTTTATATCATTAAAAGTCTTTTTACATACAGATCGCCAGCAAGACATGGTAGCCAACTCCAAGTTGTTATTATTACTGGTCAGCATTGTAAGATGTGGGGATCCAGTAGCAGATCCTATCTTGAAAGTTACTTAGTGTCAGCAGACTTCTGGACTTACGCAGATGGCCCTCTGGACAAGCTGCAGTGATATAGCAGTAAAACTCTTTAAGTGTTCTTATTCATTTCT
The DNA here is from genome assembly GCA_002631895.1 of Agapornis roseicollis. Lineage (NCBI taxonomy): Eukaryota > Metazoa > Chordata > Aves > Psittaciformes > Psittacidae > Agapornis > Agapornis roseicollis. Next base: position 133,596 of record NDXB01021043.1, read on the forward strand.
TTAATCTCAAATAGAAAACTGCTACATGAAACCTATAATTCCTTGGTAAAATTCCTGCCAGTTGTTGTGTTCAAGTGTCAAACTACCCTAGGTTTATAATTTGTTGTACCATGTTAACCAGGGGATACAGGTACAAATCTGGCAACTGATTGGAGCTGAATTTATTGCAGAGGACACATGTAGGTCTCAAGATGCCCTGGGATCATGTCTGTAAGTGTGTAGTCAGTGAAAAGAGCCTTTGATGATAGTTTGGCTTCAGATGGCTGAGCTAGTTGTGAGGCTTTTAGATGCAGCCAGCAGGTATACTGTACAGCTGTTCCATTTCTGCTGTGAGAATTGTTGCTAAGGAGAGCATAAATCTGGGGGGAAGGAGAACATCCAGTAGGAAAAAGGGAACTGATATCTAAGTGGAAACCAAACCTCTAGCTGACTTCATTGTGTCTTTTGCACTGACAGTGCTTCTGTCAGAGAGAGGATTTTCAAGAAAAAAACTAGCTTGTTAGGATGGACAGGCAGGTCAGAAGTCTGGTTGCTGTGGTTTTATTCAGTAGATTACCTGTGACCTGCACAATGAGAGTAAACAGTGAAATTTCTCAGGTTGTGGATGGTAGTCCATAGCAGTTGCTTATTGGGAAGATAACAGGTGTCAAGGAACTGCAGAAACATCTTACAGAATGTAATTAGTGGGCAAAACGATGGTAGATGAGTGTCAGGATAGATATAATAGGAGTTAATGCATCTGACAAAAAAGATCTTCTTTGACTGTGCCTGAGCAATCCTGAATTTGTAATTCCTTTATAAAACTTGGGAAAGATACTGGCATTGTCTCTGACTGTGCTTCAGCATGTCTTTCATTGCACAGCAGCAGGCAAAAATCAAATCAATAAAAAGTTGATCATAACCAAAGTTACAGACAAGGCAGGAGATGTTACTACTATATATAATCATAAAGAACCTACATCTTGATTATTAGAGTGCAGTTCTGGTGGGCATCTTGAGGATACTTCAGGATTGAAGTTGTTGAGTGTATGGGGAAAGGCAACTAAAACAACAGAGAGAAAGCAGCTTCCTTTATATAAGAGATTAAATGGCTCTTCAGTTTGGGGAGCAAAATGGTTACCAGGATGTTGACTGAGGCTTCTAATGACAGTAAATAAGGTAAGTACAAAATAAAATACACCAAATTCAGTAATGGAAAGAATGGTTACTTAATGATATTAGCTTGTTTAAAACAGATAAAGTATTATGAGACAGGTAAAAAAAAAAAAATAGGGAACTAGCAGCCAAAGCACTATCCTCTGAGCAAATTAGCAGACTTAGTTTTAAAAAACCCTATGGACCACTGGTCCATAAATAACTGCTGACAGAACCAGGTTCTTTGTTGTGCAGGTGCACTGCTGTCCCTGCTTTGGACACAGACCTTCACTCTTCTGGCAGCTCCTGCTCCCAGTGCCATCTTGAGGCAGGGTTTTGAGGCTGAGAAATTCACCCCAAGGAGAGGGGATACAGAAAGTGACCGGGCTTGGTTTCTCTTACTGAATAGCACATACTCTTGCCACGGCTGAGCTCGGCCGGGCTCTGTTGCCTAACGTATTAAAGTGTTTTGTGTGTTCTCAGTATCATATGCCAGGATCTATACTTACTGGTGCCCATAATGTACTGGTGCCCATAATGTACTGGTGCCCATAATGTACTGGTGCCCATAATGTACTGGTGCCCATAATGTACTGGTACCCATGATGCTAAGAGAAGTATAGAAAGTCAAATAGTTTAAAAAATAATAAAAAGTTGTTGATGAGATTGTTTTTGTATAGATTTTACTAAGAGTACAGGAGAAGGAAGCTCACATCCTATCAGTAGTATACATTTAGACAGTATTCTAGAAAATAACCTCATGTAAATTCTCTGACAAAGTTCGATATTTATAAGAATATCCTGATAAGAAGGATGAAGGCATAAATTGACAGATACTTGAATCTGACACTGTTGATTCTTGAGGCATCTCAGATTGGAATCTAGCAAGTAAAAAATGAAAAAACGGGAGAAGGGAAGCTACTAAGAAAGAAATTTGTACCCATACATTTAGAAGAGTGGTATACAAACTTTTTTGATGCACTACTATCAGTTGAAAATTTCTATGAATAAAATATTGAACATGCATCCCCTATATTATATATATATAAAATACAAATTATATACATGTGCTAGTGCATTATTGATATTTTCTTCCTGCACTGTGTATGCACCCTGCTTTGAAGACCACTGATTTAGAGTGTGCAAGCACTGAAGTTGTACACTTAATGTCTAAATGGTGCTGCCTGTAAAGTAGTAAAGGGCTTAAATGAAGCAAACTGTGTTCGAATAATATGTCTGGTTATATTTAGATCAAGTAGATTTTGAAAGAGTAAAGCAAGTTTTCCAACAGCAGCCATCAATCAGAGACTGCTTCCTAGCTTACTGGAGGCATATTACACAGCATTTTGAAAACTGAAAAAAGCTAAACTCTTCATTTTGACTTCTGTGTGATCCCCTTCTGTTCAGGGAGCTGTTGCAATCTGTGCTCCAGAAAGACACACACAACATTAATTGAACATTTCATTGCTGTAATTCTGCTTCTAGCAGTCAGTGCACTGTGTAAAAAGATTTGAAACTAATTTTTATTCCGTGAATGTAATAAAAAGGTTATGCCTCAATTTCAGCTTTCTTCTCCTCTTCCTTGGCTTTTAAAAGAGCAGTTGTTTTGAACACTGCTGTGACTAAAACAGGTCAAAATCAATCCTTAGGTGTAGGCAAAATTACAAAAGGGAGAGTAATGTTCCAGATCTCTTATTTTGTTTTACAATGTTATAATATATATGCTTTATGAATTTTCATATAAACCTAAAAGTCTTGGGGTTTTTTATTTTTTGTACCTGATATTGATGCTTTGACTCACGGTTTTTCTCATGATTAAGATGTTCATGCCTCTAGGAACAGGCTCTAAAAAACCCTGCTTGCTTACTGACTCTGTTTACCATGCCAACTATATTATGATGGTATTATAAGTCATTTTAAGATGCATGTGTTTGCACACCATTTGGTTAATTTCTATCTTACAAAGACATTTTCATAAGAAAGGAAGAATGTGTACAAATAGATCATAGTTATGAAATGAAATTTGCTTCCTTAAAAGTAAAACCAATAGGCAGGAGTACCCACAGCTGATTTATTTTTGTATGTTCTGGTGCTTTTTTTAATGTGTCATTCCACTGAAGAATTTGCATTACACTTCTTTTGAGATACCTGATTTGAGAAGATACTCTCCTGTGTCTAACCAATTAATTTACTAGCTGTTGTGAAGGTTTATTTAAAGTGCATGTTACTGTTTCCTATATGAATGTGTTAGAAGTATACTATAGCGCAGTGCCCTCAAAGCAGAGGCTACTGCCTGGATGCTAGTATCTATAAGTTAGCATTTTCCTGCGGGTTAATTGGGGGGCCTTTTGACTTACATGCAGGTTAAAGGCAGGTCATGTTTTTGTGGTATATAGCCATTAGTGACTGTTTCATTTTGTGGGTAGTTGTCGTGGTTTAAACACAGGACACAGCTCGATCACTCACTCAACTTCCCCTCCCCCCTTTCTTGCCTTCCCCTCTTTCCTCCCCGCTCCTGGAGGAATGGGGGGAGGAGAACCGAAAGGATGCAACTCCCACGGGTTAAGATAACAACAATCCAGTAACTAAGGTATAACACAAATCACTATTGCTATCACCAATAATAATAACAATTAGGAAAACAAGGGAAGAGGGTACGATACCACCTGCTGAAAATGAGCCCAACCGGGAAGTTCCCTCTCCTTCCGGGTAACTCCCAGTTTTCTCCTGGGCATGACATGCTATAGTATGGAATACCTCCTTGGTCAGTTTGGGTCTTGTCCCTCCTTCCTCCTGGCCCCCCCTCCTCCCTGGCAGAGCATGAGGCTCACAAAGTCCTTGGTCAGGGCAAACATCGCTTAGCAACAACCAAAAACATCAGCCTTATCAGCCGTGTTCCCGGGTTAAGTCACAACACCAGCTACTAAGGAGAAGAAAAACTGACTGCAACTGCTGAACCCAGGACAGTAGTGAAGAAAGAATCAGAAGAAAATAGTTTGTGTTGCATTGATCTCTTTTAAACATCTGATTCCCTCTAACAGGAACATAAAAAGTTTTAAGGAAAGAATGAACAAGTACTTTGGTTCTTTTTAAAGAAATTGAATTGTTAAACAGTGTTATTCTTGAATCCTTTGTAAAATTCTTGATTTGAAAAAATACAAGGGTAAAACTGAAAAGTAAAATATAAGATAAATATTCCATATTTATGGACACTCAAATCATTCTGTCAAAATGCCAGTATAGCTGCTCAGTTTATGGATGTGGGCATTATGATACATGATGCATTGTGGAGATTAAAGCTCTGTACTTTATATTACAAAATCCAGTTGAGTAGAAATGCTTGAGTACTGCAGAAGGGCTAAAAGACCCATGTTCAAGAGTAGCTCCTCTGATGGCAAAAATAGTTGGAAGTTTTTGAACAGCCTTTCAATTTCTTTTGCTAGGAAGCAAACTGCTAGTTAAAACTAACACATATAAATTTAAAAAATCCTGAAATCATTCCTTGCTAATTTTATAAACATTGTTAATTCAAGTGCTGTGTTATGAATATCCAACTTTAAATTAAAAACTTTGAAGACTCGGTCTCACACAGTATTTCTTTAAAAGCTGTGAAAAATTGCCGATTAGATAGGAAATTCTTGACACACAGTCCCTCTAACACATCCCTCACGTCCCCTTTTTAGTACCCTGGTTGCTTTTGCCAGTAAAGGCTGTACAGACAACAGATGTACATACATAGCCATGTCTTACAATGGTCTAATTCTTTCGACATCCTCTGTGGTTTGATAAGAAATAATAAATACAGTGTCTCAGACAGAAATAAGAACAGAAGAATGCAGGTTTAGGTTTCTTTTTCTTAGGAGTTCCAGGATACTTTTCTTTGTAGCAAAGTAAAATGAAGGAGTAAAGAAAAATTAAATTGGAATTAAATGATTTACTTATTTTGGTAATGTTCTGAGTATGCCAAGTGCTTAGAAATATGCAGTAGTATGATTCATATCCTAATTGATTAAAGAGACACAACTGATGCAATAGAATATATCTAATAAGTAGCTACTCATCAGTCATGTCGTAACAATACAATATTTGGTCATGTGATATGTTAAAGGTAAACCTCTAGAACTTCCTAAACTGCACAGATGAATTTTGAGCTATACACAGTCATACTATAAACACATTTTATTGTTTTAACAAGAAGTGTTTATCCTTTGGAAGATGTTGTATACTGAATTTTCTGTTTTGTTTCTGAATCAGTATTGGGTAGCTTCTGAATGACAGAAGTTTGAGTGACATTCTTAATAGCCAAGTTGCAAGATGAAGTTCTAGTTTCATCTTTTGTGTCCCATGGACTGTAGAAGATAATAGCGTGTCCTTAAATCTGTCAAACTATGCTTAGTTCATTTTCCATGATAAAGACAGGTAGGTAAGGGTTGATTTATAGCCCATTAAAAGAGTGTTTCCATTGCTTTCTTTTTATGTGGGGAGAGCAGGACCTTCAGACCGTGTTGAAACTGAATTCTATCCTAAAGAATCAGTATGGGCAAAAGCATGGAAGTGGTGGAGGGCTAATAAATTACTATAAAGACATTGATTATATTATCCCAAAATGTTAATGTACCGTCAATGTGAAGTTTAAAGTGAAATGAAGTTTTGTATAAAAGAAAAGATAAATTCTAGTGTTACAGGAAAGTCTGGAAGGCGTGTGTGGCTTGAATTTGATATATTGCTGCTTAGCTGTTATTAAATTCAGGAGAATGGAGTTTGCTTGTCTACTCTCTGACTTCTAACGAAACTGCAGGATTGACTGTGAGTGAGAGTCTGCCTCCAGCTAAAGTGGTACAAATCTACATAAAATATAAAAAGGTTGAATTTATCTGAGTAAAACTGAATTAATACTTAAGCAAGTTAATCATGTCATTGATTGCTAAATAGTTGTCCACCAAATGGGCATGATTAACAGATATGAGCCATGGATTTCTGTCATCATAGTATGCTGTGCTGGCAGGAAGAAAACTAAAGTAGTAGCCTGAGCAAGACAAGGACCATGGTGTTATATAAGAGATTTGTGTGATGAGTGGTGTCCCTCAGGAATCGGTGTTGGGACCAGTCTTGTTCAAAATCTTTGTCGGTGACATGGACAGTGGGATTGAGTGTGTCCTCAGCAAGTTTGCTGATGACGCCAAGCTGGGTGGTTTGGTGGATACACTGGAGGGAAGGAATGCCATCCAGAGGGACCTGGACACGCTTGTGAGGTGGGCTGATGCCAACCTCATGAAGTTTAACCTTGCCAAGTGCAAGGTCCTCCACCTGGGTCAGAGCAATCCCAGGCACAGCTACAGGTTGGGCAGAGAGGAGATTCAGAGCAGCCCTGTGGAGAAGGACTTGGGAGTGGTGGGCAATGAGAAAATGAACATGAGCCAGCTTCAGTGTGTGCTTGCAGCCCAGAAAGCCAACTGTATCCTGGGCTGCATCCAAAGGAGTGTGACCAGCAGGTTGAAGGAGGTGATCCTGCCCCTCTCCTCTGCTCTCGTGAAACCTCACCTGGAGTATTGTGTGCAGTTCTGGTGTCCTCAACATAAAAAGGACATGGAGCTGTTGGAACAAGTCCAGAGGAGGGCCACGAAGGGGATCAGGGGACTGAAGCACCTCTTGTATGAAGACAGGCTGAGAAAGTTGGGGCTGTTTAGCCTAGAGAAGAGAAGTCTGTGTGGAGACCTCATGGCAGCCTTCCAGTATCTAAAGGGGACCTATAGGGGTGCTGGGGAGGGACTCTTTATTAGGGACTGTAGTGAGAGGACAAGGGGTAACTAGTTCAAACTTAAACAGGGGAGGTTTAGGTTGGATATAAGGAAGAAATTCTTTCCTGTGAGAGTGGTGAGGCACTGGAATGGGTTGTCCAGGGAAGTTGTGAATGCTCTATCCCTGGCAGTGTTTAAGGCCAGGTTGGATGAAGCCTTGGGTGGCATGGTTTAGTGTGAGGTGTCCCTGTTTATGGCAGGGGGGTTGTAACTAAATGATCTTAAGGTCCTTTCCAACCCTAACTATTCTATGATTCAGGACAGTGATTCCCAGACTGTGGTCTGTGGGCCATGGTAGTTCCCAGAACACTTGCTTGTCATCCAGGATGAGCTATCTAATCAGATGGAGTTGTCTATCTCACTGTTTTCCACTTGCTGAGTGGAATTAATGATAGCTAAGAATACTCTTCCAATAAGACTTTTTTTGTGTAAGCATTTGCTGTGTTAGTCTTAGAGATGTGCCACTAAGTATGTGTGGTGATGATAGGGAGTGGAAATGTGGACTGCACTGCTAGAAGCAGGAGAGGAGGAAATTATGAGAGTTAGGTGTTCTAAGAACTAGGCTTCTAAATATAGGGACTCATCCTTAGCTAACGGCCTTTGTCCTTCTAATTGTGCATAACCCCAAAGGAGAGAAGTTACACAGGCACAGGGAGTCAATATGCATTTGATAATTTTAGTTAGCTTGTGATTCTGATTTACTTTAAGTAGAATGAAATTTTTTAATGAGTGCTGATTTTGGAGGATACCCACACTGGTGAATCAGGTGAATCAGAGCTACTGGCCATTGGTTCAGTAAGTGCAAAAGCGCCTCAGAATCATCATCTCTGGTGCTTAAGAAGGTTTTTGACCAGCAAATCCTTATCTGGGTTTCAGCACTGTTTGGTTAGTATTAATGGAATGTATGTGGCCACACTGAGGTACACAGCAATAGCCATGCTTAAAAGGCATTTATGTCTTGTATAAGTGAAGGGAGAAAATCGGTAGAAAGGCAGCTGAGCTGTCATCTCGCATTCTTTAACTTATGTGCTCACACATGTAATTCACATTACACGTGTAATACACATTTATTTTAACTTCAGTAATATTTTATGCTTCCTAAGCATAGAAATTAAAATATTGGAGAATCATTGAAAGATGGATTATCTTTAATTCAAGTTCTTTCAAGATTTAGTCAGTTATGTGTAAATATTATAGACTTGGAAAAATCTGTAGTCATGATTGCATCCCAGAACACATAGGGACACAAATGAAATTCTGCTTAATTTTAATGCAGAGTTATAGAATCATAGAATCATAGAATGGTCTGTGTCAGAAAGGACCTTAAGATCACCTAATTACACCTCCCTGCCATTGGCAGGGATACCTGACACTAGACCATGTTGCCCAAGGCTCTGTCCAGCCTGGCCTTGAAGACTGCTAGGGATGGAGCATTCACAACTTCCTTGGGCAACCCATGCCAGTGCCTCACCACCGTAACAGTAAAGAACTTCTTCCTTATATCTAACTTGACCTTCTGCTGTTTAAGTTTAAACCCGTTACCCCTTGTCTTGTTGCTCCAGTCCCTGATGAAGAGTCCCAGGATGTCTCCCAGAACAGTGATATCACACTGTAGATACATTAAGAAGAACCAAGTTGTAAGCATGCTATCCAAGTAAAATTAAACTATTTTCATAACTGTTTCATAGTTAAATGTCTTTTTTTAACGTATAGAGAGGAGAAACTTCCTGTTTACGAAGCCGGTCTTGGCACTGGTTAATCACATTGAGCTCTTCACATGATATGCATCAGGAGCAGGGAATCCCACATTGGGGTTTGCATAGTGGAACCGGTGTTTTTAACAGCATGGGACAGGAACTGTCAGCTCAGTCAATGCAGTCCTCCTGCCCCTCCTGATACAGTATATTGCTGTTTTCCAGAAACTGTATTCCTTCCTTGCCTTAGAAAAGGCAGCTTAAGAAAGGAAGTGTGTGTACCTATATTAAAGTTATTATGAGGCATTTAAATGTTGAGGGTTTTGTATTTGCCTGGCAAAATCTGCATTTTACTCTATGGTTTTAGTGCTAGGTGTCTATTTTAAGGAAACAAATGATCATTTCATGCTATGAACCCACTGGAATGATTTAAATCTAAATGTGTGAAAAGTAAGCAGCCTAAGCGATGCTGCAGTACTCTGTTTCCTCTTTCCTTTACCCACGTTCAGGTAGTTATTCATAGAGGTCCCATAATTATACAAATAGTTCCTTTGAGTAAAATCATGGTATTTGGCATTGGCTTTATCATTTCTGCTTAATTTTAAGCATGTGTTTAAAACTTGTAACATTCAAAATCAAAACTAAGAAAATAAATTTTTTCCATATGTGAAGTATTTCTAAGTTGTTCTGTTGTTTTGTTTTCTGACCAGTGAAAATAAACAGTTTTAACTGCTTATATCATTATACCTTAACAAACATGTATTTATTTTTAATAATCATTTATACACTAATAAGCTTATTCGGGTACTCCTTAGTGCATATCTGTATACGCCATTGACTTTAATGGAGTAGTGACCAATTTCTGTTGATGTTACTAAGAAGAGGACTTTGTCTTTAAAATTATTATAGCTATATGAAAAATAAGTTCTTTGTATTCTCTATTTCTTTGAAGGTTTTCCACTGAGCATAGTATCTGTAGGCGTATTTTTAAAAATGTTCATGAATAGCTTACTATTCTTTACTGGTGTTTCTTTCAACAGGGGAAGCAGTTGAATGCAGTATTTTTTTTTCATTGCTATCTACAAATAGGGTAATATAATTAATTAATATAATTTTTAAATGTATCTTTAAAAGTAACAACTTTTGAAATCTGATAGTCTTCTGGATCCTTGTCCAAAAACTAGAACATGTGAAAAACAAAAGTGACCTTCATCCATTGGAGAGTATAATGTCTTTACTGCATTCCAAAAACTTTGAATGTAGGTTTTGAGATTGTTTATGGATCACTTTCCGCCTTTCACCCCATGACATAGGTATGTTCTTCAGCTGATACCATCACTGCTGATTAAATGCAGATGGCTGTTAGTGAGAGGAAAAAAGTGTTCAAGAATGTGAACCCTATGAAAAGGTAACATTTATAACTTTCAGTGTCCTTACTTCATAAGGCATGTGACAGTTTACTGAGATGAGCAGTGCTGTGATGTTTCAGAGTAACTCATTTAAATATTTACCATAATATTGTAGGGAAGCTAAAAAAGTAAAATAATTTATTAAACAAAATATTGAGGTGATTTAGATTATTTTCCCTAGGGAGAATGCTTAGGAATCTTGTAATCCCAGCCAGTTTGAAAGATGTATTTGCATAACGATGAAAATGAATTATCCCCACAGCAGAGGATAACCTGTCTGAAGGTGATACTGGTCTGGATTTGCTTTGGTTATTGAGTGAAAAAGTTTATTCACTATATAGGATAGCTGTAGGAAGAAAACTGATCAGTATTTTTATGTATTAATAAGTGGTCTGTAATCCACTTTAATAAGTGGTCTGTATCCACTTTATGATACAGACCTTTGATTTAATTCTGATACCCGCAAAGCTTGCAAAAAATGGTGCAGATCTTGATGGAATCACTGCTTAGAGGCAGTTTTAACAGTGATCTACAGTTGTAAGACTGAGGAACCATCAGCAATGCACAGCATAATTCCAGGTTATAAAAATAATCAAGTTTGGAACATGGAGTCTTTCTGTTTTCTTTGGTTGTGGGAATTTCCCTTTCTTTAAGGAGCAATGTAGGTGTTTCAGGGAAAAGCAGGAAACTGTAAGGCAGACTATGCAGGTAGAAGTAGCTGCAGATGGCCTCATTTTTAGATAATCAGCTTCATTAATGAATTACTCCTGCCTTTAGTGTACCTACTTAAATCTCTCAGCAACATGTGAGTAGGGACTCTGTGCTTTGAAAAATGCTAAGGGACAAAATGTTACGGTGCCGTGGGCTCAGGTTGAATGAGAAGGTCTTATTGCTGCTTGCTGGATGAAGAGTTTTTCTTTTTTCCTCCTTTTGATACTGCATGGGACTACTCTTTAAGCTAGACATTTCTTTCTAAAGGTTGAATTTTATGTTCTGTGCATTCATATACTGAAACTATCTAATTTACTACAGCTATCAAATTGTGTGGTCAAATGGCTACTTAGTTGCCAAATTAATCCCATTGGGCTGAAGTTATAGCAGTCTACTAAAGTTCTCTAGGATTGCCATTGTAGTGTCATTTTTTTCAGAACAGAACTGTGATTTTGAACACATTACCACTGTGGCTTTACTGCAAGGACTCCACTGACTCCTATACTAGTTTTTACATGATTTGGAGGCAGAAGTTTTATTCTGCAGGTAATCGTGAAGAGAGCAATTTCAGTTATTTCAGAATGCACGTTAGTATGTATTCAATTCTACATGACCGTATTTGGATCTGTTTGTGTAGAGTGCAAGTCAAATTCAGTTGCTGTCTTTTTATTTTTAGATAGATTAAGCTGTAAAGCCTTAATTTCAGTTTGTAATGACCTATGGCTTTGATGTCTGCTAATGTAAATGAATGAGAAAATCAACTTTTGCTTGACCCTGACCCTGACACTGCTTGTGGGTGACAGGTGAATTGGTTTGCTTTCTGTGGAGCGCATATGACCTGTGCAAAAAAAGACCAAAAAATCCCTTTTTTTGCCCCTATGTTCATCTGTAATGCTGTAATGGTGGCACTTTAGTCTCTATTTCAACTAGAAGGTAAGACTCCAAGGAAAATAAAGCCATCACAGGATCTTCGGCATATTGCCATACTTGCTGGGTGATTGAGAAGCAAACCTGCAGCATTTTCTTCAGGAAGGTTAAAAAGGAAATTGCTGTCTTGGTAATAGAGAATAAATCTGCCCATTAATTTTTAAATAATGTAACAGAGAAGATATAAATCAGAATTTAAAGTGATCAGTTTGACAAAAATGTGGCATGTCCACAAAGATATAAAACTTGCACTGTACAGCACATGCAAATGGTTATTTAAAGCATCAGAAACTGATAAGGAAATCTGCTATATTTAAATAAAATACAAGTGCAATTCTGTTTCCTCTCCTCAGTTTTGCCGCTGGTTTTAATAAATTCAGGCTTTTACATATGCTGTTTTGTCCAATTATCTTTTGCGTCACACTATGCAAGGTAGCGAAAGACAGAACATGGAATGCTTCTCCATCAAAATTGTGGCTTTTTCCAGTGATGCCAGAAAGTGTAACCAGAGAGCGAGATTCTCTGGGCTGCTGGCTTCACGTCATGTCATGTCAGCCAGCAGCGGACCCCTTGTTGCTCTGAGATCCATGGGAGATCAATGCCAGCAGTCGCTGAGACACCATTGCTTCCCCTTGCTGTCAGCTTGTATTCCTCGTGCAAAAAAGAGCCCAAAAGACTTAAAAGGCTTTTCAAGGCAGGTAGTAATTGAAAGCACTTGGTTTAGTGGAAGGTGTCCCTGCCGGTGGCAAGAGGGTTGTAACTAAATGATCTTAAGGTCCTTTCCAACCCAAATCATTCTGTGATTCTATGATTTTGCATACGTTCTGAGCTACAGCTCACAGTGCTGACAGCACAGGGTCATGTCTTCTGCTGGAATAAACTGTCATAGCTCTTTGCATTTAGCAGTGTAGCACCAGATTGATTCATCAGGGAATCTAAAGATAAGAAGTTTGAAAACTTCTTATAATCCATCAGTTTTGAAGGATACAGGTCAAAGGTGGAAAGACATTATTTTTGCTTAGTCCTTAGAATAAAAGGATGCTACAGAGTATTGTTAAATAATAGATCTGTTATCTGCAGGTAGTTATTCTAATTACTAAATTTAACATTTCCACTGATAAATGAAGATAGAAACCTCCACTTTCCTTTTTGCTTCTATTAAAATAATATAATCCAAGATTAATATACACAAGAGTAAAGAAAAAGGACTAAGTTATACTGAGTGCTCTCCTAATGCCATTATAGTAACTAGCAAAGAAATTTGTTTGGTGTTACTCTATTAAAGATTGTGTTATTTTAGGATTATTCTGAAGTCATACTTATTGGAATCTTTCAATGTTGGCCTATATCACAGTTCTAAATAAAATTTTGGGATGAGAAATCAGGAGTGGCCTATCAAGTTTGCATCCAGGTCAGCTTGCATTCAGTAGAAGCGTCAAGCACTTCAGGAAATGTCACCCATTGTTCTGTGTGATTGCTGTGAAGTACAAATTTTGTATTGTTATTTGTGTGCCCCCAAGTGTACTCTTAGCTGCCTGCTTTTTTCCCTTTCCCCTTCATAATATTGAGGCATGCTCCTTGTCATTTACTTTGACTTTAAAAATAATTCTTTTTATTCCCTTTCTGTGGAATAACATGGGCTGTCTTACTTGGCCAGCTGTTTTATTTTGCTTCAGACTTCATCTCTGCCTTCTTTGCTCTGAGTCCCTCTTTCTCTATTTGTATCTGCTTAAACTTCCCAGAGTTCTGAAGTGCTGTTTTCAATAGGTGTGACTGTTGGACTTGTCTACTGCGGTGCAGCACCCTATACACCAACTGAATCAATGACTGTGAAGTGATACTCATCCATTTTTATTCCCTTCAGTACTCACACAATTTCCACTATCTTTACTTCCTATGCTGTATCTACTCAGTCTTGGTGATTTGCAGAACATCACTCTCTTGTTTTTCTTCCATTGTTAAACTCTACAAATGCAAGTTGTTGTTGTGACATGCTATTTACTAAAGTTGATTTTAGTTGCTTCATTCTGTAAGAATGCCTCAGTTTCAAGACTGATTTTTTGTCATGTTAAATTGGAAAATGTTAGATCTGGCCAAGCATCAAAAGGTCTTGATGCTAATATGCTTTACTGTAAAGAATTACCTTAAGGATCAGTGTGCTTTCTATACATTATTTGTAGACTAATATGTCACATATCTCAGGCTGTTGGTGCACGCTAATTCAAATACCAGTGAAACATGTTTGTCCTTGAAAAACTGGCTGATACTATTTTAGATCATATGTGAAATGAATATTCCTAAGGGAAACATGCAAGGTAGACATTTGCAGGAGTAGCACTAGTCAGGCAAAGCAAGGAAAATAGACTTTTTGGAGAGTAAAAGTGGGTTTGGTGGGGGCTGGACTGATTTTTGCATCTTCGTGGTTTTTATGGTGTAAGCTGAACAAATCAGCAATATCATGGAAATTACAAGATTTTCTCTGTATTGCTTGGACAGACATTACTGGTACAATGATCCTACCATGAGGCTCAGACTAATTGTAGAGCTCTTTCAGGTGGAGGTGCATACTTAGGTGCACACTTTTTTCCGAAGGTCTTTGTGCTGACTTAATTTTCTCAACCACCAGGTCTTCAAGTCACATCACAGAATCATAGGATCATTTAGGTTGGAAAAGACCCTTAAGATCATTCAGTCCTACCATTAACCTAGAACCACTAAGTCCACCACTAAACCTTGTCCCTCAGTGCAACAGCTAAATGTCTTTTAAACACCTCTAGGGATGGTGGTTCAGCCACCTCCATGGGCAGCCTGTTCCAATCTTTGACAACCCTTTGAATGAAGAATTTTTTCCTAATATCCAACCTAAACTTACCCTGACACAATTTTAGGCCATTTACTCTCATGCTATTACTTGTTATTTGGGAGAAGAAACCAACACCCACCTCACTACGATCTCCTTTCAGGTAGTGTAGAGTACATGAACTCTGCTTCCTGTCATTGTTTATGAAGTCTCTGCCAATGCAAGGCTACTTCATTGCTTTCTTTATAATCTCTTCTTATTTTTTCCTGCAGTGGCAGAGAGGTGTGCTTCACTTCAGCACTTGGTATAGGAAGTCTGAGCCTGGTTATGTTGGCAGCTGCTCTGGTGGCTTGTCTTTACTGTGGAGTTATTCTGGAATGTGCAGAGACCTCAGTAGCCCAGGAAGAATGACTTTTTCAAGGGTTCCCACTACGCTGGTGATACTTACTGGTTTTGTTTGGTACCTGTTTGCTCATGTGTAGTCCTCTAACTATTTCAGGCTATCTTCAGTCATTCTGCCTTAAATAAGCTGTGGTGAAGCTGATTCATTTTGGCATTACTGGAAGAGAGGAGAATTGCT
>NDXB01021045.1:0-12788 GCA_002631895.1 Agapornis roseicollis
GTTTGCCCTGACCAAGGACTTTGTGAGCCTCATGCTCTGCTGGGGAGGAGGGGAGGCCGGGAGAAAGGAGGGACAGGACCCAGACTGACCAAAGAGGTATTCCATACCATAGCATGTCATGCCCAGGGGGTAACTGGGAGTTACCCGGAAGGAGAGGGAACTTCCCGGTTGGGCTTGTTTTCGGCGGGTGGTATTGTACCCTCTTCCCTTGTTTTCTTTGTTATTATTATTGGTGATAGCGATAGTGATTTGTGTTGTACCTTAGTGACTGGATTGTTGTTATCTGAACCCGTGGGAGTCACATTCCTTCAATTCTCCTCCCCATCCCTCCGGGAGCTGGGAGGGAGGAAAGAAAGAGGGGGAGGGAGTAGAAACTGGGTTTAAACCACGACAGTTACCTTTAGGCCTAAGCTGTTAGCCACCAATACAATCGTCCTGGTCGGCCTAAGACAGAGAGGTGCTTTGTTGAGGCTGGAAAGAAACCAAGATCTGGCAAACACATTAGGTAGCTCAGATTGGAACAAGACTTGTTTTCATTTTAGAATGGGGGAGATCACTTAAAAATAGTAGGTACACTCTGAATGGAGAGGTAAAGAGTGCTTTGTTCCTTACTTTCCTTTTAGAAGCCAGTAAATAATGATTTAAGGGGACAATCAGTCTGTGGTGTCTCACTGGAATCCCACTTTACTGGGTGGTGAGTTGTGTCAAAAGTTGAAGAAATTTTCCTGTAATAGCCAATAAGCAACCCTGCATGAAAATCGGTTGAGCATTTGCCATCACTGTGCAAACTCCGACCTCAATTGCTCCTTCAAACACTTCAGAAACAGATAACAGAATACTTTTTGAGTTGCTCTAGAAAAGCTTTTCGTTATTGTGCTGAAATAGGCAGTTACTGTATTTTATCTCATCTGAGACACTGGGTGATACAAAGCTCACAGGCTTGTTCTTAAATACTGCTTGTTAGTTGTGTAACAAGAAAAAGCAACTAGGATAGGCTGCAATAGTAGTTCTTGAAGTTGAACTTCATATGCCTTTAGCCAGTGCCAATGAGTGCTGTCATCATGCATGTGCAAACCCAGATCGGTTAGAATAGATGGGTGCTGCAGAAATGGACTCAGAGATCAATGTGATCAGACAAAACCCATTTATTACAAAGTATCCTTTTTACACTGTTATCTGCACCTACTTACAATAGCTTGGTGTACTATGATTGGATACGTATTCTTGCATCACACAGCAACTATTATACAATTGATCAAATTAGAGCATGAGAACCCAACCTTTAAAATGTGCTAACAGTTCACTATTTTGTATCTAAGCACATTCCAGTTTCTTCTTATCTTGCTTGCACCTCTACTCTTGCTTCTTTAACCACTTCCTCCTTCATCCTTGGTTCCTTGTTCATTTTAAAACTTGTATTTTTTCACTATATCTTTTAACTGCTGTTATGGTCCTCCCAGGATGTCTATATGGCCTGTGTAGGCGCTCATGAGCTTATGTCTCTTGATAGACTTGGTGCCTGCCATGTTGTGATGCAGCGTCTCTTAATGAGAGTAAAATAAGAATGAGGGTTCAATGCTTGTGCTCTGTTCTTTGTTTTGAGTGTGTTTGTTCATGGTATAAACTCTAATAAAAAAAGGCCACCTTCATTCAGCATACATCATGTTGATTAAATACCTGCTTCTAAGGCAGCGATATCTTGTCTGAGGGTGATAAATGTGATGTTGTTAACTTTGGATTGTGCATTCACACTCCAAGAAACTCAAGAATTCTCCATGAGGTTTTTTTCTCCCATCATACCCTGTGTTATACAGGACTGAATATGAAGTTTTCTGTTAGGTCTTTATCAGTTTGAGAATCAGCCACAGGGAGAGCCCTGTCTGCATTTCTGTTGCTCAAGTTTTGCAGACAGGCTTTAACAGAGGCGGGCTACATGTTTCAGCTCTGCAGTTATCTGTTCAGAAGACCAGGGCAATCAGGTGCTAGTTTTTCCTCCGTTTAGCTATTGGAGAAAAGACCTGATGGCAAAGGTTTTCTGGTTTTCAGTATTAGTGTTTTACAGTCGGAAGGAGATTGGCATATACACTAGCAAACGAAGTTGTCGCCATGCTATTCTCAGTATCTGGATTTAAGATATGTACCGTAAAGTGAAAGTTTAAATTGCACTACTAGGTCAAAAGGCCAGTGTGGGATTATAATAATACAGGATGCTAAACCACAAACGAAGAATATTGGTTTATCTTACTGAATGGTATGATAATGCACATGCTAAGCAGATGGCCTAGATTAATCACTAGTAGGGACAAAAGCTGTTGAGGAACAACTTCAGCACTGGCTGGCAGTAATGGAGGCTCCAGATTGTGTAAGGCATTTTTATGGCAACATACCTATTCTCTTAAAGTTCAGTTTCCTGTTTCCATTTTCCTTTTGTTCACTTTACCCACTTGCTTCAGAATGGTTGTGTGGGATTTACCTGGGGAGGGGCAAGGGCTTCCCCACATGTACTTTGCCTACTGTCATACTCATGGCCAATATTATATTCCTGTACTTCCTGTAGACCCTGCATTTCTGCTTGAGTGTTAAAAGCATTAGGGCAGCAGGAGTGTGTGATAAGACACTGATCCTCTTATTCTGTCCATGTTTACCAATGCTTCTGACTGTAGTGATCCTGTGGAATTTAGTGGGGTTCGGTTGAGAATATGAATGATTTGTTTTTAAATAGTCTGAATGGCATCATTGGACAACAGTGACAGATTGGTTTTCTTAAAACCTGGAGTTATGCTTCATGAGTTAAAGAGTCCATTTAATTCAGCTCTTTCTCCAGAGGTGGCCACAATCAGAATCTTTGGGCATACGGTACTTCTGAGTGATTTCCCAAGTACCAACTGTTTTCAGCTCAGAAAACTATTCAATCAGAAGTGGTTCATCTGTATTGACTAGCCTCCAGTGTATGTCAAGGCCTTAACTTGAACCATCCGCATCATAAATGGTTAGCAGGTTCCACAAATCTACTTACTGTGGCTTTGCTTGTTTTGATCCTGGTTCCTGCTAGGTTTCTTTGATGGTATAACCTCCCGGTCCTTGCACTGGAAGAGGTGTTGAGTCTTCCTGTCTACCTGTGCTGTGACATTCAAAATTACGAGGAAGTTTGTCCACAAGAGCTGCCTTTTTTTCTGTGTTGTTTCTCCTGTCCTACTTGTTTGCTTGCTTGCTGTACAGAACAGCAGAAATCTGATTGTTCTTGTTGCTCTTCCTTGAGCCTTTGAAGTTTGTCTGTTCTCCTTTGAAACAGAGGAGACTGCAACTGATCTTATTCTTTTCTCTCTTTTTTTTTTTCTTTTTAAACTACATTTGCATCATAGTATTTTCTGGTATCTTCTGTGTAGCTCCTGACATCAGTCTGCTTCTCTAACATGGACTGCACACTGAGCTGATGTTGGCATGATACTGTAACCCCCAAGATCCTGTTTCTAATTGCTAATTGTCAGATTTAAGGCCATCTGTTGGGTTTTTTTCACTACTGTGCTATCTTTTTGGTGAAGCTTTTCCAACTCTCAGCAGCACACTGGTATTTTAAAGCAAATAGGTTTTCACAAACAAAAACTACCTGCATCATATCATTGAGAATCTATTTGTAATCTGCCATTGTCAAATAAGTGGATTATATCAAATGTATGTTTCTCCTATCCCTGTTTCCTTCATGTACCATTTGCTTTCATTGGAGTGCCAACAGCAACTTGGGTGTTGCCCTATTTTTAGTTTTAATCTGTATACTCTTGAAAGAATTGTGTGGAGTGGTGGACTTTCTTCTCTAAGTCATCTTCAAATATAAGTCAAAACCTGAAATTAGAATCCTTTTAGAATGAAGACTTTATCTAGATGTGCATGAAAAATGCATGATTCTCTTTACTTGGCAATAGAGTTTCACAAATCTCTTTTTTCTTTCCTTTGGTGCTGCAAGCGTTCCTTCTGTTCAGTGGTAAGTGGTGTTTGCTTATAGCCCCTATATGGAAGCAGTAAGCTGAGGGGGGATAGTATTTCTTAACTTTCATGCTGTAGTTGTCACAGTTATTGAAAGATTTTGCTTGGAGTTAGCCTAACTCCAGAAAGAGACAGATACTTTAGAATTAGCTGGTTGTTCCCTTCAGCAAAAAATGTGGCAACTGCTATTTAGGGAGGATAGCATAACTTTTATCATCTAAATAATGTGTCATTCTGTGCAAGAAAATGTGACTGAATCTAGTTTCTTAATACCTAATTTTAGGGGGTTTTGTAATGAAATAACAACTGAAAAGATGATGTCATCTCAGCATTTTTCCAGGTTCAGAGGTAAAAGCAATTGCGTTTTCCCTGGTTTTGTTAGGTTCTTGTTGGCAAATTTCCCCAGCCTGTCAGAGTGCCTCTGAATAGCAATGCAGTCTTTGACCTGTTTTGAGAGTGAATGGGGCCATCACTGACATAAGGTGCTATGTTGGGCCTTCAACCTGCTCTCTGCACAATGAAGCAGACTATCATTTGCCCAAGGCATCACAGCTAAGATGATGGTGTGAATATAAAGGGTAGTTTAGATGCTAGTTGGGGATGTCAAGACTTCAGCTCACACTCAACATAAAATCCTGTATAAAAGCAGCTATGTTTGAATTAGGTCTTGGTGTCCTAAGACTTAAGGAGGATTTGAACAATTTTCCTGATCTTACAGTGGTAAAAGGTAGCTGGTGCCACTCAGGAAGGCTATCTTGGCATTAGAGTAGTTCAGTTTGAGTTTCACCTCAATACCTACTATTAATCAGGAAGCAGAATCCTAGGTACTGCTAAGAAAGGAAAACAAAATTGCTGTGTAGATCTGAGGTGCACCCACATCTTGTATAGTGTATATGGTTCTGCCCCCATGTCTAGACACAGATGGATAATGGCAAAGCAGATGACCAATGGAAAGAAAATACAAGAGATGGCTAAGTAGACTCAAGCTCTTAAAGCTGGAAGAGATGTGAACAAGGAAAGATATTGGAGGCTTGTAAACTCAGTGAGCTTTCATAGGGTAAGGAGGGAATATTTCTTTAGTTGATGAACAAACAATGAAACAACTTGAGATGTTGAGGATTCCAAAAGAAATTAAGGTTTTCTCTTCCATTTTGGTGTAGTTAAGCAGAGGAACTGTGCTACAGGATGTTATGGATACCAGCAGCTTACATAGTTTCATAAAGCCATTAGACAAGTTTATAGCTCCAGGGATATTTTTATTCCTTTAAAAACAAAGATGCTGCCTTTTATTTAAGAAGCTGTTAAACCACAAATCATAAGTGACTCAGAGACTATACTGGAGAAGTGCCTTCCATAGGCATCCTCTCTTGGTCCTGTCAAACAAAACCTTAGACTGAGGAGACTTTTAAAAGAGGGTTGGAATGGATTATTTTGCAGCTGTTGTTGGTAGCAGGACCATTAAAGATGGTTGTATTTTCACTAATCCTTGATGATGCTGGTCAGGGAACAAGGATGCTGGATCAAATGAGGATGCTGATGCAGTTTCTTTTTAAATATACATCAATGATGTGTAAAATTCTGCCTTGCAAATATATCCATTTTGCCCCAAATACAACATATGAGATTTATAGTAGTGCCTTAGTTTTCTCGTAGTGGGTTAATTAAGCAACTAAAAAGGGAAAAAAAGCTACCAAAACCACCCCCAAAACCGGCAACCAAAAATTGTAATTTGTTCCAGTCATGAGAGTGGGAATTTTAAAGGGACACAGCATAGAAATCATAGGTAGAAATGCAAATGTAATTGTCATTACAAGAGCAAATTTCTGTTCTAACAGCCTGGCATGGCATGAATTTGAAATTTAACATTGTTAGGAAAATCCTCTGTGGGTGTCAGTGTTTGATTGAGAGCTAAGGAGTGTTCCTGGTTCTTTCTGTTTCACTTAGGTTGAAATTCATTTCATTCCTAACACAGATGGGGCAAAGCTATCTATGTCAGCCAGACAAGCTGAATTTCATGTGTGTTTGCAATGCTTTCCTATTATTAAAGATGTTTTCCTTATCTAGATTAGTTTTAAGTGTTTGATCCGCATTTGGCAGTTCAGTATGTAGTTCATTTCATCTGCAATGAAACTAGTGTGTTTACCTTTGATTTTTTTCTGTGTGTCGACAGAAAACTGAGTACTAACGGAGTACAGAAGAGCCATAGAACATGCATTTGTAAGATTGAAAATAAGCTCGTCGTGTCTAATCTCTAGAGCAGAAACTGGTGAGAAATAGTTAGGTTAGCTGTCTGCTGTGCATAATGATTCTTACAAGCTTTGTGCACACTAAGGGGAAAGCTTTGGAGCTGAGCAGGAGGAGCAGGTTGGGAAGTGTCCCCATAGGTATGAATGCATAAAAGAAGGCTTTTACCAAAGGATTCATCTACTGCACCTACTTCTGGGGAAAGTAATACATGAAGAAAATAACAGTGAAATAGTTGCTTCAAAAGAAAACCAAAATATATACATCCTATGGTAACAGCGTATTTCCCAGTTCAAGTCCTGTGATCATTTCAAAAGAACACATGCCCATAGATCCGCATGTCTGCCCTGGCCACGTCATGACCCCCTACCCGTGCAGGACCAATATGTGCGTCACCTTCCCTCCTGCAGCTTAGTTTTCTCAGAAAGGAAATGCAGTTGTGTGGGCTGGAAACGAGATGCTGTGCATTCTAGCTCGATTGTGATCTGGATGATCAGCTCACGCCCATCTCTCAGTCTATATGGAGGGATTGGAAACTGTAATGCGATTCTTTCATTTAGTGCCGAAGGAACATCACATAGTGCCATGAAACATTGCTGGGTCTTGGTGGAAGCAGGTTTTCCTAAGATTTGTGTTGGAATGGGGAGGGAAAGTTTCTGTGGTGATAAGCTGGTTAGGAGACTTGGAGTATTAAATTCCAGACCAGTGGAAACTATTTATCTGGCAAAATCACAAGAGAGATGTGAAACAATTCAGACGTAGAACATGCAGACACTTCTAGTTATTTATTCATGTTGTAATGCCCAGACATGACGAAATCCAATCCCATTCTGTTAACTTTAGAAATGCAGAAGGGCAAAAGCTACCCTTGTATTACATGGAACATACTCCTAAATGATGACAGATAATAATTCCTAGAAAAGCTTGCGTTCACAAGGGCTCAGGTGTTAAGTCTTGCACATACAAGTTTTCTGGAGTTTGGGAAAGAAGCTTTTACATTTCTGCAGCTCTGGAAGCAGTTTTCAGATAGGCAAGACTGAACAGCATAGTGACAGATACAATGGAACTGTTTTGCACAGGAAAAACTGCACTCTTCTGAAGCAACAGATTATAATTTGCAGAAAGTGTGCCACTGCATCCGAATGCTGTAAAATCATCTGGGACTTCATTGTATCTGTGTGTTACCATTTGCTTCTTCTCATCAGTAATAAAAAGTGCAGGAAATTGAAACTTTGATCGTGTAGTTAGAGGTTTTCGAAAGGACCACAGTGATCTGATTAGAGTTTATTCTTCTTCTCAATTTTTTGTCAGTCTTGATAGACTATGAGAAGTCAATTAAACCACAGAATATGAATATAAATCGCATGCAAGCTCTGCATAAGGAGGGGAGTGGTTTTTGGGTGATCTACCACTTCAGTAGCTAGATATGAAGGTCAGTAGACCCACTGTGGAATGCAGGGTTGCACTTTAGTGCTGAATTTTCACTTGGTCTCTGGACTTCCTTAGTGACAAATTTGGCAATGGAAGCAGAAGTGATGGAGAAATTTGCTTGGGTATTGGTCTTCCTACCATTATTGAAATTACTGTACTTTTTACTTTCCATGTCTTGGTGAAGGAAAGATTGACAGTGATTTAGTGGTGGCAAATGCATCATAGCAATTTCAGTCATATATTCCATAACCAAATGCATGAGAGAGTAAGCGTTCTGTGTGTCATGTCATTGTCCCTGGCCCCGTTCAGATCCCAGTAAAGTTTTAGTAATACAAAGGTTTTGATATAAACAAATAGGGCCAGAAAGCCCCGTTATTTTGCGCCTGTTTGATTTTAATGCTTTTAGGAAAATCATCTGTCAGACTTTCTCTTTGGTGTTGGTGTATCAGTGCTACAGCCCCTGTGAAAGGCTGGCTTCCATTACGATAAAGTGGCGAACAGTGAATGTGTGATCAGTGACAAGTTCTCTTTTTTAACCACAGAGAATACCAGTCACTGAAACAAGTATAAAAATGGCTATGGGTTACTAGACTGTAATCGTACTTTCGGCTGTGGGATGGGCTGTCAATGGAATGGATCTGACCTTTATGTCCATACCTTATGGTGTTGCTCTCTGAAAGGCAGCACTGCACAGAACAGAAACCAGGATGGGAAAAAAGAATGGGATGGACAATAAAAACAAATAAAAACCTCAAAACCAAGCAAACACCACCCCCCAAAAAAACCCAACAAACAAACAAAACACCAGAAACCCCAAACCCATGAAAACAAGTAACACAATTGCACCTTCTACCTGTGGAAAAGGGAAAAGCAAAAGGAGTTAAATCTGTTGCAGCATAAAACCATTAACATGGATGTGAATGTTTTGGACGCTTCAGGATTTCATTATAGGGATAGTGACATCTTAAATGCTCAGTATATGGAAGTGCTATCGTACCTTATCCCAGTAATGGTTAAAGAACTTTTCAGTGTATTTGTTTCAGACTGAGGCTAGAGAAGTGAGCATGCAATACTGTCATTATTTTGACTCTAGGAAATAGTTTGCTATCATTTTATGCTGAGTGTAGGTAACATATTCTTCTTCTTTCGGCCTTTAATGAACAGAGTGACCTAACACAAGCCTATTATTCCTAAATTGAGGTGTAAAGATTTGAGCCAGATACTAAAATAAAGTAGTATACCTCTGCTTCTCAAAATCCCTATTTTGCAGAAGTTTCTTGTGGTCATGAGCTTTTATTGTATAATGGGAGGTTTTGATCAGCCCTTGCGTACCCCCAGGAAATTTTATGACATTCCAGAAGGAAGTGAGACATCACCTCTGTGAAACATCTCCTATTCAAAAGGTTTTGTGATTATGTTTTGGTGCACTGTTTTCTTTCATTGTGGGTTTGTTTGGGGTTTTTTGGGGGGTTGGTTGTTTGGTTTTGGCTTTGGTTTATTTTATTTTTATTTCTCATATTTTGACATGGAATTACCATCAGGTTTTTTTTTCCTGCTGTTTTAAATAGATTTAATGCTGATGGTTCTCCCTGATCACATCGGGATACTGTAATTGGTTATCAGGTGTAAGATTTACCTGTTGTTAGCATGAGCATCCGAAAATTGAATCATCTGAAACTGTGGGTGATTTTCTTGCTGTTCTGGTGAGGTGGTTGTTTATTTTTCTTTTTAGTTTTGGAGTTCTGAGTCTGTAAAACTTTCCATGGCAGAAAATGACTTCTGCTGATGACAGAAGCAAGACATTATAGCCTTTGAAAAAGGATGCTGATATCACCTGGTAATATTAGACATTAAAATTAGAAATACTGAACACACAAAAAAAGGAGAACATTTACTGATGACTCAAGCTCACCAACTGTCTCCTGAAGCAAAGAAGTAGAGGCAAGAAGCACATAGAGCAGAAGCAAGAAGCACGTAGAGCAGAAGCAAGAAGGGTGTTCCTGGAAAGGTGTCACTTCCTAGGACACCAACATATACAGGAGGGCAAGACAGTGCCCTGATGTTTTTAATTCAAGAATCCATTTGAATCCTAGCTGGTACCATGACAGGTGGAGGCTAGCCTGACAGTTCACAGCATACTGGATTGCATTTTTTTTCTGCAGCTTTTTTTATGGGCAGTTTCAGAGTCTCAAGTTGCTCTGCTTCATGTTGCAAATACACAACCACCTAAATTATGTTGGTATGAGAGACCACATGAAATGGCAGTTCCTGTAGCTCCAGAACCGATTGTGAGACAAGAAACAAGAGAATGAGGCAACTAAGGGTCTATCTTTGACTTAAGCACCACAAAAACAGTTTGTGTCATAGAATCATAGAACAGTTAGGGTTGGAAAGGACCTTAAGACCATCCAGTTCCAACTGCCCTGCTGTGGGCAGGGACACCTCACACTAAACCATGCCATGAAAGGCTTCGTCCAGCATGGCCTTAAACACTGCCAGGGATGGAGCATTCACAACTTCGCTGATGAGCAACCCATTCCAGTGCCTCACCACCCTCACAGGAAAGGACTTTCTCCTTATATTCAGTCTAAACTTCCCCTGTTTAAGTCTGAACCCGTTACCCCTTGTCCTGTCACTACAGTCCCTAATGAAGAGTCCCTTCCCAGCATCCCTATAGGCCCCCTTCAGATACTGGAAGGCTGCTAGGAGGTCTCCACGCAGCCTTCTCTTCCCCAGGCTGAACAGCCCCAACTTTCCCAGCCTGTCTTCATATGGGAGATGCTCCAGACCCCTGATCATCCTCGCGGCCTCCTCTGGACTTGTTCCAACAGCTCCATGTCCTTTTGATGTTGAGGACACCAGAACTGCACACAATGCTCCAGGTGAGGTCTCCCGAGAGCAGAGCAGAGGGGCAGGATCACCTCCTTGGCCCTGCTGGTCACGCTGCTTTGGATGCAGCCCAGGATACGGTTGCTTTCTGGGCTGCAAGCGCACACTGCAGCTGGCTCATGTTCATGTTCTCATCGACCACCACCCCCAAGTCCTTCTCACAGTCCCTGCGTCTGCCTTCCAAGACTTGGGTGGTGCAGTCAGAGCATTTGCCAGTGAAGATCAAGGCAGAGAAGTCATTGAGAACCTCAGCCTTCTCCAAATTCAGGGTAGCCAGTTCTCCTGGTAGCTTCCGGAGAGAGCCCACGTTGTCCCTGCTCTGTCTTTTATTTGCAATGTAATTACAGAATCCCTTCCTGTTACCTTTCACATCCCTAGCCAAGTTTAATTCTAACTGGGCCTTAGCTTTCCTAACCTGATCCCTAGCTTCCCAAACAACATCCCTGTATTCTTCCCAGACTGCCTGTCCTTGCTTGCACCTTTTATAAGCCTCTTTCTTCCCTCGAATTTTTCTCAGCAGCTCGTTATCCATCCAAGGAAGTCTCCTGGCCCTCCTGCTGCACTTCCTTCTAGTTGGGGTGCAACACTCCTGAGCTTGCAGTAGATGATCCTTGAATATCAACCAACAGTCTTGGGCCCCCCTGCCCTCTAGTGTTGTATCCCATGGAATCTTACTAAGTAGGTTCCTGAAGAGGCCAAAGTGACGTCTTATTTTATTATGAATACTTAGTATTGTATATGCTGGGTTATCTTCTCATGCTGGAACTGATCTCCCAGTATCTCAGGAACATAATGTCCAAAGTCTGCATGATTAAGGCATTTCTCTTGCATTGTGAGAAGCAGTAGCAATTTTGTCCCTATTTCCTGTCTTTTTAATAAAAAAGTTAGGGTGAATACAGAATGCCTTTTGTGGTTAGGGTTATAATTTCATTATTAACAAATGTGATTCATACGTAGAACATAGGGGTTTCCCCCTATGGTGTATGGCGTATCCTTGCTTGTGGTAATTCAGGGGTTTTCCTCTCTTGCCTGTTTAGTGGGGTTTGCAGTCTAATTCTTCCTGTTCTCCTAGATGACTGTATATTAATTTCTTCCTTTCTGCCCAATCCTGGTAGGTTTTTGTAGGATTACCTGGTGTGGTGACATGATCTTCAGCGGGGATGTGGTTTAGTGACTCCCATGTTGTCATTCTGGCTATGACACTGCCTCCCTTGTTACCTGGGGAGGTTGCTGACTCCTGATTTAATCTTCCTCATGAGTAAATGAGAGTGAAATTTCACTAGTACATTTTATAGGAACTTTGTGCCTACTTCAGTATTAATTCTGATCTCACAGAAACCAAGAATTGATTTGCATTGATGAGTTACTTCATTTTGATGTACAGCTTTGGAGCGCTTGTGATTATCTCCTGATTTTGGCTCTAGGTTTTTTCCCAATGGAATTAGTAATAAAATAATGCACTTGGGCTTAATGTTAGCAGTAAGGGTGACACATAGTTCTGAAAAAATACACTCATTGTCTCTGTATTATATTTCCTTTTCCCGCCTGAGTAATTCTATGGTTTAATTATATTTAACTCCTGGATTGCAATAGTAAAAATGGATTTTAGATATCAGCACCTAAGATGTTGATTATCCTGGTTACACCATCTTACTGCTTCAGCATATAGGCAGTTATCTTCTTGGGTAATACGCAGAAGTTTGCATAATCCTAGAAATGATTATTTATAACAGGAATCAGGGATGTAGCTTTCAAGGTCCAAGGTTAAATAGTGGTTTGTAGCCCAAAAGAAAGGGAGGGTGTGCAATGTTTTAACTACGATTGTTGTAAGATACGGGGTGACAAAAAATGAGCGCTGTGTTTCAGAACAGTTTTTACAGTGACACAGAACCATAGAGTAGTTAGGGTTGGAAAGGACCTTAAGTTCCAACCTCCCTGCCATGGGCAGGGACACTTTGCACTAAGCCATGTCACTCAAGACTCCAGGCACTCTGTCCTTGAACCAGGCTGATGAAGCATTCACAACTTCATTGGGCAACCCATACCAATACTTCACCACCCTCACAGTAAAGAGCTTCTTCCTTGTGTTTAACCTAAACTTTCTTTGTTTTAAGTTTGAACGTCTGTTGGTGGTCTCTGTCTGTCCCCCTCCATGGATTTCTCTTGCATTCATTATGGCTGTGCTTTAAGGCTGGTAGCATGAAGTTTGCACTCAAGGAAATGCCCTCAGACTCAGTGAAGAT
>NDXB01021053.1:3027-21021 GCA_002631895.1 Agapornis roseicollis
GAGGGGGAAGGGGGGAGGACCGGGAAGGGGTAGGAGTGGCACCTTGAGGGCAAGACAAGATGCAGAGGTAACTAACAAATCTACAACACATTAAAAAATCAAGACCTTTCTGTGATTCAGAGCAGTTTTTCTGGCTAGTTCAAATATCTCTGCCAGACACTGGCAGTTACATCATGTGAATACCCCATCAAAAGTCATTTTTTTTGGATTTGTTGTTGTGACAGCTCAGTTAGTTACACGCCAGCACTTACAGAGAGTAACAGAACAGAAAAACTACTTACAGCATAGCCTGAAATGAAGTGATGAGAGATTCATCTCTGGGGAAAATAATAAGGAAATACCTTTGAAAACAGGAGCATCAGGGGGTTCAGAAGCTCACTGCTGAGCATGGGAGGGCAGGGTGTGAAGATGGGTAACAAACTATCATAAGGATTGCAAGATAAAGTGCTCTCCTCCAGAGGAAATATCAGTCTTTGAAAAAACATAGCCTGGCACCCAAGAACCTTCTGTGTGGCTTTGGCTACAAGCTTTGCACTGACTGTTTCCAACTTCCACATTCATCCTTAGCACTGCTGTTGGCCTGTAGCTGAGCTGAATTGCTCCCCACCTTCTAACTCCAAATCAGCATCTCCACCCTGTGCTCCCCTGAGCCTGGCAGTTATATTTGTGATATTTTCTGAAATTGTGTGCCTCCTCCTCCTCCCCATGCTTGGAGGACTGTTGCAGCTGAGGTGCAAATCCTTATGGGTATTATCATTACTGCAGGTGGAAAGGCAGGCATATGGAAAGATGGAAAATAAAAAGGGTTTGGAAGCACTAGACACACTACTCTCTTGATCCAATCTTATTTGAAAACAGGAACACCCTTCTCTGTCCCTCTCCATGCATACAAATGTGAGAATGCTTTAAACAGTCCAATAGGAGATGTCCGTCTGACAGCTCCTGCACTCTGTGGGGAGGATGTGTTCTGGGTATGTGATAGATTTCTTACCTCCTTTTAAACAAATCTTGAACATTTTCTGTCCTAAATGTGCTTTGTGTCCCCAACTTTCAGGCAGGTTGTAAAGAAGCTTAACTCATACAGCCAGCCTCAGTCTTGTTGGTCTCACCCACTGACGTGCCTTTGGAAACACCAAAGTTGAGCAATATCATCCAAGTACTTTCTCCCCCAGAAATGAGTCTTGGAAATGCAAGCAAGCCACACTGTTAGGGGGGTGCGGGGGGGGGGGGGCAAGGGAGGGGGGGGAGAAGATGGGACCCTGAAAGGGTGATAAGTTTGTTTCTGAGCGTTTGCAGGATGACTTTTCTATTGTGTTTCCAGTGCAATAGCTGACTCTTCAGGTGCCCTTGGCAAACCACCATAATCAAAACATCAGGTGGATCAGTACATTACCAGTTGCCAGTCAATCCTTATTTTCCACTGCATCCACCATCCACAGACCATTTTAAAAGCAGCCGTACTGCAACACTGAGTTATGTTTCTCACTGCCGTTATCTTTTTGAGTCCAGTTCTAAAGTTAGATTCTCTTCCAGAACAGTTAAAGAGCATTAGTTTAAATCCCTCTGATTTAAAAGAACAATGGCCAATCAGCTGACTGGCAAGCAAACAATGTTGCCATTAGCTTTGGAAACCAAATGCTCTTTCAAAATAACCAAAGAACAAGAGATTAAAAAAGGCAATGCCTTTTGTGACTGAAGCCTGTGACAGAGGCAGGCTCTAAAAAGCTCACCCATCACTTTGGACAGTTCCTAGCATACATTATTTATCCCTATAATCAGTACATTGTGGGAACTAAGGTAACAGGAGCTGGGGAGGGCAGTGCACCATAGGCTGATAATTTTGGGCTCAGCCACAATTAAGCACTTTGCAAGTGGAGTCAGAGCTGTGCTGGTGACTACTGAAAGCTCAGAGGTGAGCAGCTTGTCAAGCTTGTAGACATGCTTGGGCTTGCAAGGATGTCTGGTGCAGTTTTGGCAGAAGTCTTTCACTTGCAGCAGAATAACTGCTATGTCAACAGCAAGTTTCCAAATCTCCTGTTTAGGAGAAGGGAAAATACCTCTTCTACATAGTTTAATGATGATGCGTAAAATTCTGCTTGAGAAGGATTTTGAATTTATAAGCTGATAGATTGTCTGCCATCTAAAGCTTTGATTTAGAACAAAATTGTCTGAAATTTTACTATTTACTATCTGATGTTTCCCTAAGGAATCATACTTGCTTAGTGCACCCAGCAGTTGTGAATGCTCCTCATTAGTATTACTGTGATTTACAAGACATTTTGTTTCTATTCAGGATGAGCTGGATTCTGTACAGATTTACAGGAACCATCCAGGTGTGCTCAGTCCTGATGCAGGTGTTCAATTCTATAGTCTGAATTGTTGAAAATTAGAGAAGGATCACTTTCTCTTACCATTATATCACAGATTTAATAGATTAATATCACAGTTTTCCCTAACAGTGTTGGGGAAACAATGTTAAAGTGGGAACTATTTCAGCTAAATAATAAATTCTCAGCTTTTACCTATGCAAGAAAGAAGCAGTCACGTTTTTTTCTCCTGTGCAAGCTTGTTTAAAAGATAGATTTATTATTTCTTCAGCAATATACAGAGGCCCAGGCCTGGGAAAATCAGCAGCTTCACTTTAAGTTTTCACTCATGGAAGTCCAAATGCACAGTACAAAAGCAGTTGAAATTAGCATATGCCAAAGTTGAGAAGGACACAAACGCAATATTGAGAACTCAGAAAAAATACACAGTTGGCTTATTGCTGATTTTCAGAAGATATGGCAAAAGGGATGGTTTTAAATTTATTTTTCTTTTTGGATAGTAAAATCAGAATTTATTTATTTTTTTTTTTCCTCCCCAGGAAATGCTGTTGGACTTCTCATTTCTGGCTTCAGTGAAATATCAATGACTATCTGTTTGATCTTCACAGGGCCTCTCACAGAGAAGTTTTCATATGCATCTAGAACAGTTTTCAGTGAATTTCACTACTGATATGCACCATACTGTAACTGAGCTTCAGAGCTAACATACACCACAGCCTGACTAGCAGGTGTTGCTCCTTCTCCCAACACCATTATCCCTAAAGGTCTGTGGATTCAGACCATCCACCATCAGATGGCATTGTACCAAAACAGAGTTCAGCCATATTTTGAAAGTTACTTTCTCAAACCCTACAGCCCAAAGCTTACATCTGAACACAGCTACGCTGCAAACTTCCAAAATCAAAACACTAGAAGACATACAAATTGCCCCATTATATATGCGACATGATGATGCTCTGCAAACAGGTGTGTGACTTCAGGAATCCTCTCACAAGGAAGTAGCTCACAGGATCTCTGGCTTTCCGCTAAGCAATAATTTGTTGTCACTGTTGTTTTCAGCAGAGGAAAATAAATGTATTATTAATGATATGGCTTGGCAAGCCAACGGGGCAGGCCAAGAGCCAAACCCGCACTGCTGTATGCGTCTGCTTCCAATCCCGAGCCGAGCACGATCATGAGGGCAGAATTGCTGCACCTGCAGGGCCGTGCTGTAAGGAGGTGCTCAAGCACCATCTAGTGGGAAAAAAGAAAAATAAATCTGTGTAAGGTCAGATTTACACAGGTCCACGGATTGTTGGCAGTGATATGTACTAAGGAAAAAGAAACAAACCCGGGTATGGGCTTGATTCCCTGTGAGGAAATGTTCTCATTTCCCTCTGGGAGGGAGTCAGGGTACAATCACAACTGTGTAAACAAATTTGAGCTAATAAATAAAAAAAGGAAAAATCCTATTGGGATTTAAGGATTTAAACTCCCTGTGCATGTATTTCACTCCCCATTGCTTCTGCCATATCCATCTTGAGCTTCTCATATGCTCTCACTGCTGTTTACACTCCTCCCCCATCAGAGGCCATGTACTGGCTGGCACAGACTGACCATGCAAGTAGAACCAAGGGGGTTTAAGGAAAAGCTTTTATTCATTCGGCTCCATGCTACAATATCATAACAGGGTGATAAACCACCCTTTCATCATGTGCAGTGATGCAGCCTCTGCAAGCTTTGTTCTCCCAGCACACACAGGGTCCAACAGTACTGGGGTCCCACTGGCTCTTTGAATGTGTCACTTTATAGCCAGGGCTCTTCCAGCAAGGACAACATGAATGGAACAGTCCTTCTCCTCTGAGGGTGGTACAAAGGTCTATAAGCAAGCACTAGGTTTTCCAGTAGACACAGTCATGATGGCAACTAGCGCATTGCTCGGCTGGCACAATAGAGGTCTTAGATGGAGATCTCTGAGGCTGCTGCTGGATAGCATTGGGAGCACCTGGCTGTACTAGGGAGATGTGGCGAGCCAATCCAACAGAGTCATAGCCAATATTCATGTTCCTGTTTATTCATTTATTGCCACCTCTGCTTACTGCTGCACTGTTTATGTCACTGGGCCCAGATACTCATGTAAGAATCTCGATTACTTGTCTTAGTTTAGAAAGTCTACCTTCAATTAAAAAATCCAATCAAACTAGATTCTTTTTCCCCAGAAATTTTTCTTATTGGTTTCTTTGGACACAGAATGCATGTGTACCAGGAGATAAACCAATGATTAACAAATTAATCTGCAGGATACTGTATTTTCATGTCACAGATCCTACATATCTTTTACTCCTGAAATCAGAGCAGTTTTCTTCAGCACTGGGTCATAAAACTGTAGTCTTTTAACATGTTTCTCTCACTTTGTGTACAGGTTTTTCCTGAAGACAAGTCAGCAAGGGAAGTCTCATCACTAACATGGACAACAGCAGGTCTGTGTACTCTAGTGGCTACACCTTTTTTAGTGCCAACATCAGATTTTTTTTTTAAAGGTAGAGATCCCTGAAGAGTTATGGAAGGGAAACACGGTCACTCACTGCAAGTGCCACAGATAAGGTGAGTACTTGCAATAAAGATGTTTTCTTCTGGATTCCATACTGATGCCAGGCTGATTCCTTCCTATTTTGGCCTCACAGCAGTAAGAATAAATGGTGTCTACCCTTTGATGCTGTGCTTGGTCCAAAGGGAGAAATGCATGCGCTGGACCCTGAGATCCAGTCTACCTTGCCATTTGAAGGTTAGGAGCCAAGACAGAACACTGACTCCTAATAAAGCCATGGCCCAGCCAACACCCTGGACTTGTATTATGAGAACCACTACTAAGTTTTGACCTGCCTTGTCTCAAGATGCTACAAGTTTTCGCTTGGCTTCCAGATTTCATTAATAGATGATGTGTGTGTGTGTGTGTGTGTGTAAATCCTCTGTATGGCTCAAAAAACCCTGTGATGCAGAGCTTTAGAAAAATGAAGATACCAAACTTAATACCTTAGGTTATTAAAATCTCAGCACTTCTTTTACTGCAGCAGCTTTTTGCAATATCTACTAATCCTTTTCCTCCGTAAAACTCCCTATCCTATCTCACAATATACTTTGCTGTGTTATTGCTAATCTTTAAATTTGTGCATGTTCTTCAGTAGGTGGACATTAACACATGCACTGTGAGAATATTAAAGAGTATGCTGGATGTGTTAGCTTAAGCAATAAATTCAGCGTAAGAAGTATCTCCTCCATTCATGCTGACCCCACCAGCACCACTGGGGCTGGGGTAGGAACTGTAGCAGGGCAGTAAGAAGATGGAGCATGTTGTGTGGGGAAGGGGAATTTTTAGCAAGGCTTTCCTGCTAAAGTCAGCTTGATACAGTTACAGAGACCAGTATGTCTTAGAAACCAGCTCATTCTGCAAATAGTGGGATGTTCTTTGCATATTGAAAATGCTCATTTGTGTCTGTTTTACAAGAATGAAACAGAGAGAGAACTAGAAAGGCTGGCTCTACAATGCCACAGGCTCTGTTTACAACACTTAGAGGTTCAGCAGCGACAGAGTGAGTTTTGTCCATGTCTCTACCAGCAAAGATAAACTTGTCATTCTTTTCCTGAAAAAACCACACCTCTCCTCCCCAAAAAAACCCAACCCCCAAAACACCAACCCCTACTTTTTACTCTTCAAAGACTTTTTTTTTTTTTCAAGAGAGAGAAAAATGGTAAAGTTTAAATTAAATTGCATTTGCCCATGGAAATAACTTTTCAGTAATCTTTGTGGTTAGCCACATACAAAGCAGAAGTTCATGCTTAATAAGGTACATGTCCCTGTATTAAACAGAATATTGTTCTGCTAAGTTGCATAGAGAACCTGTCTGTGATGCATCTTCCTGCACTTTCATTCTATATGAAAAGTAAAATGCTTGTAATAGTAAAAATGCAGCTGTTGATTGTATTCTAAACTCAAAGAACCACTTTAAAACATAAGACTTTTCAGAAAAGGAACACATCAAAACAAGATGTATATATTAAAAAAGCAGTTACCTTTACAGAGAAAGTAGGAGAAAAGTACAGAATTTAGGTGTGATAGGAAATGAAACCACAAAAAGCCATAATACACCAGTGTATGCAAGCACGTTGGCTCTGGCATGGGCAGACCTATATAAAACATGGCAGAAGTTAAATGTGGAGTTCTGATCCTCCTGTTATTTCGCCTTCTCTGCCTGGGCCCATTCTGTTTCCTGCTGCATTCAAAAGCAAAGGAGATGCTGGTAGAGCCAGGACAGTATCCTTCAGTGTTTAGGTGCTTAATTTTTCTTCCTC
The DNA here is from genome assembly GCA_002631895.1 of Agapornis roseicollis. NCBI lineage: Eukaryota > Metazoa > Chordata > Aves > Psittaciformes > Psittacidae > Agapornis > Agapornis roseicollis. The sequence continues at coordinate 9,684 of NDXB01021053.1, forward strand.
AAAAGCAGCTGCAATCTCCTCTGCTTTTGTTTCACTTTATCAGTAGCTTAGGAGCTCACATCCTTTGAGCAACTTGGTAACATGAGAGCTTGTTCCCCCTTTTGGGCCACTGTCATGTTATCAGAACTGTGAGAGAAGGCCTTCAAAACGCTTGTCCAGCACTTTCATTTGTTGTGCTATAACATGGCTGCTGGAGTTGCTGAATATGTAGATTTAAAATAAGTTTTTTAAAGCAGCACTCAGGAAGTATGTGTGTTAATCCCATTATCTGATAAACGGATTTGTGAACACACCTCCCATCATCCTGCATTAATAACATATCCCTCAGTGTCACTAGGAAATGTAATTTAAATGCTCATGAGGACTTGATAGACCCTACGTTCAAAACCATGGAATTAAACAAAGCAAGTTTATGGAAAGCTGCAACATTGTCAAGATCTTATCCTCTGCTCTGTCCTTCCCCCATTCTACAAAGTCACCAATTACACTTGCTACAGATTTTCTGCACATTTATTGAATGTGCTACCACACAACAGTCTTCCCCAAAGACTAACTGGAAGCAGAAAGCTCTGACACAAGACCTGATTACCCCTGGCGCTTAGGAAATTTAGATTCTCTTTTAAAGACAGATGCTAGCTTCTGCTCCCAAGGAAGCCATCAATTCTTTATCTGCTTCTAAAATGCAACAAATTCTATAATATGGGGTGTTCAAATTCACATGTTTACTGTAATACACCTATGTGTTATTAGGATTTTTCCACCACACCACAGTGAAGAATGGCAAAGAAAACCTTTTGGAGGCCAGAGAGCCAAAGCAGTTGGTGCTGAAATCAAACATTTTGCACACAGGCCACTAGCCCAAACTCGATTAGGCTGCCAGTGACTCAGACCACTGGTTTCTGTTCATGTGTACTAAATAGATACGGAGACTAGGCTTACAACCTCCTTATGAAGACATACTTTCAGGGAAAAATGACTTATCAGTGGACTTAGAATATTTCTTATCAGTGGTATAGGTTACTTCTGTAAGGTTACTACTTACTTAAAAATCTATGATGCCATACACTGCAGTGTGGTTTTTACTAGTTAATGGGGAATCTGAACTTCAAAGTTCCCATGAGTAATGGATGCAAATCTAAAATTTGTTTGAGGGTTTTTTTTTTCAAGGGGGGGGGGAAGGGGAAGAATCTTCGAAAGACATTTTTCTATCATAACCTGGAAAAGTTAATACAAGATTTTGAAAATCAAGCTTTTTACCTGCTGCAGCATAGCTCAACCAGGTTTTCATTGTCAATATTTCTATTCACAGTTGCTCTGGTCATTCACATAGCTCTTTAAACAAGCACTTCTAACTCCTGAATCATATCATGGTTTGTAAGTTGTATGTTAAAGCTTTGCAGCAGCAGGTGACTACTTCAGAGCTTCTAAGTACCCTCAGTCATAGGGTAAGTTACAAAGGATCAGGCTTGTCACAATTTCCCCCCAGTATTCAGCTGTATATAAAAAAAATACATCATCAAATCAAGGACTTGGTGACAGCATATACAAGTCACTGGGAATAGGCTGACGTACAAACTTGCTATCTGCACTACTGTACCTCACCACAAACAGCTGTGGTGTGCAAGAAAGGCTTGAATAACATCTGCTTCCAAAGCATAGGCTCAGGACAGCACAGGTCATGTGCCAGTGATAGCCCATATATTTCCAAGGACTCATCATTGACATTAGTGTCTTACATCCTGTCCCACTTTTCCAGAGAGCTCGGTACAGTCTGCCCATGAGGTCAAGAAGTTGGAGAGAGACCACATGATACAGTGCTGCAAACGGCCAAGATGCAGCTGCTGCAGTAAGCAGGAAGAGGGAAGGTGAAACAAGCAAGTCACACACTTGGCACTTGAGATGTAAGAGGCCTATGGTGTGTCCCTGTAGTGACTGAGTAATTCACACCCAGTGAGAGTGGAGACAATTTCTTCCCTTCCACCCATGACCTCCTCGGGTGGCCTTTTTACTCTCCACAGATAAATACTTGGGTCTTGAGGCATCCCATTATCCTGGGCTGGAGGCACACAGTAACAAAGCACATTCGATTTTGTAGCCCACTTGACCAAGGAAGGAAAGAGCTGTTTCAAGTCTCTGCAGTCCCAGCTCTATTAGCTTAGCTTTAAAGAAGAACTTGCTTTCCAGTCAGGAGAATCAGCTCAGCTGTGGGGTTCAAGTACAGACTTGCAATCAACAAAGGAGTTTAGTTTTCTGCTCAGGAGACTATTGCAAATGAAGGAAAGATTGGTGTTTTGGTTATTAGGTAGAAGTTGGTAGAGCTAGCATCTGTCTCTATCTTTAACCAAGAAAAGATTCATGTCAACACTGCTGAAAAACGAGATTTATATTAACACTTCTACACTGACAGGGAAATGGATAACAGCATTTCATATTCTCTAAGCTGCTGCGATGTGAAGTAGCCAGGAGCCGAAGAACAAGATGCGGTGCACTACACGCGTCGGTCCGCTAAAGGGAGCTCCAGGCTCAGAGCTCGGCACTGGCTCCCATTTACGCAAATGTCACAAAAAACGTTTTCTATCCTCTTGCAGTAACTAGGTACATAGACTTAATGGTGCATTTACAGGGACATTTGTGAAATGTAATTATACTCCTTAACTTTAGGTTTTCAATACAGGAGCTGCAAACTCTTTTGGGAACTTAGCATCTTGAGAGAGCATGAGGCTTCTATACTGTATCGCTAGGTATTTCCTGGGAATGTCTTCAAGATACATTTTATTTTGGAACTGAGCAGTCATAGGTACTTATAGCCTAAGCTTGTCAATATAGACTCAATAAGCCCCAATCCCATTCATTTCTTTTTGATGAGTAAGATTTTAAAATCACTGCTATGCAGCACATGCAACAATACCTAAACCAGAAACATGCAAGCCTGCAATAAAGTACATCTCTACTGATTTAATGTGAATATCCTTGAAAGGGTGATGTATTACACCTGAATATTTTAGACTTACAAAGCTGAGTTGCAAATCACAGTTTCACACTAAAGCAAAAACCAGTTCCATATGCCTATAGCTTTGTCGGTGCAATCAGGGCCCATCAGAACTAATATATTGCAACAGATAAACAGGACAGTTCAAACAAACATCCACTGGATTGTGACCAGGAAAAAAATGCCAAAAAACCCCCAAACCAAAACAACCGAAAACCAACCCAAACCAAAAAAGCCCCCCAAGCCCTCTCAAAAAGCCCTAGTTGGTTTATAACAGCAGTGTAATTTAAAATTCAAGCTGCTTCTGCTGTATATGGTAAGCACAGCCTCATAATTTAAGTATCCCTGAGGGAAAAAAAAATCAAAACATTTAAGGATCTCCATAGGCAGAGCAACAGTTGAGAAAGGTTTCATCCAGGGCTGGGGACCAGGCAGGAGAGTATTCCACATTATGTTGAAGCGTTTCTAGTGGGTTATGAAGAAGCTGCTTTCCTGATACCAACAGTGGTGCCCTTTCCAAATTCTGCAGGCTCTTCCGAGGGAGCTCTGATTAGCCAGTTTTTTTTTCTGTCACTGCTGGAGTCAACTGTTTATTAATAATGAAAATCCCACTTTCTACATTCTCTTCTAAAATAAAAATAAAAATCCATGGACTCGAGGTGTTGGGCAGAAACAGGTTACCTTGAGGTACTGTTTGCACATTCTTTGTCTGAAAGTGGCTCATGAGTCAATAGTATTTTTATTATTCTTATTAATTTAATGCAAAGAAGTATGTACAGTGCAGAAAGCAGTAGGAACAAGGAGGCAGTCTCAACAAGAGCTCAGAAATGTCTGAGAGGAAGGAAATTCCCCTTACCAGCCTGTCTGTTATGCCAAGCCTGTGACTGTATAGACACAAATTTGTGAGTATGCCAGACAACTCATGATTCACTCGCTTTTAGTTCCTGCAGATATTTACAGGGAAACAGGGACTTTGTTTTTTCTTAAGGGCTACCTACTCTAGCACTGGCTCCTTACCTGAGAAGCCCTGCTGCAGCTACAATGAAGATAAGGGGCAGTTTCTCTCCCAACTTTGATAAAACCCCAAGTCAACTCCATTCAAGTTGATGGCCTGCAGGTTTCTCAGCCACCAGTTAGGAAGAATAAAACTCCCAAAAATCACAGACCTTGCACTTAATAAGATAGGGTTATCTGCTGCTAACCCTGGCTGACTGCTCCCCATGGGGCATGGGTTGATGCGGCATCAGGAGGGAAGCGGGGAAAGAAAAAACTCCTTTAGTTCACACTAGTGCAGAGCTCATTATGTGCCCTGCTGCCTATTGCTGCGAGAGGTTAGAAATGCTTCTTTATTTCCCCTGCCCTAATGCACTTGCTGCCTTCCCCATTCTGTTTATTTTGTGCCACCAGAGCCGTAGCGATCAGCTGTGTGAAGCATTATTCCCCAGCCTCCTTTCTGAGGTGAGCACAGTCCTGAAAACAGAAGCAACTTCCAAAAAAAGAAAAAAATTACTGCCACATCAATTTCTATTCAAATCTCTTGGCAGATTTCCCTAGTTCCTTTGCTGGAGACCAAGGTTCAGTTCCAGCTCCCCAGCCTTCAATACCTCAGGACAGTGAGTGCTGGCACAGGCTGAAACCTGGTGACCTTCCTTTGAGAATATTAAGTCTTGCTGGAGTTTCTGTGAGGTTAATCGATTCCACTCAGCCCTCTTGTGAAATCCTTGGACATGAAAGAATAAGTAGAGAAAAAGCCAAGGGGGATTTTAATGCAATTCTTATAGCCTCAAGATTGCTTCAGCTTTTATGGTGTTTGTCTCAGTCTCGCCTTCAGAAAATATGCTTCTAGATACTCATACTATTCCTTATGTAATATAAAAAAAAACCCCAACCAGCCCATGATTATCGAGCTGCATCTTTAATTTGCCAAGACCACCCAATCTGTGCCACATTTGAAAAGCTATACAGCAAAATACATGCAACACCATATCAGTGTAACATCATGTCAGTTATCAGAACTGCTTGAGATGCTATCTTACCTAGAGCTCCCAAAATTTTGTGAAGAGATTTATAAGGCATCAAGTGCAAGGAAGCTAGTTCAAGTAGTTATAATTAACATAGAGACTCGTGTTAAGTTCTGGCCCATGGAGCCACCCAGGCAACAAGCCTGATCAGCTTGCCAAACCCTCTTTCCTCTTTCCCACAGCTGCCAACACAATTTCTGTTGAGTGGGCACTGACAAATGCAGTTGTATTGAAAGGCACAAACTCCTTGTCACTTTGCAGCAGCTAGAGCTCATTGGTACCTCTGTATTTCTCTGTACCTGATGGGATCCACAGATTGACCTCCAGGCTTTTCTCACTCTGCCTCTCATCATGACCTGCACTGCACCTGTGGCAGTAGTGGACCTTCATCTGACATGAATGTTTCGTGTGCTAAAATATGTAAGAAAGCAAAGTGGTAACATCACCTTAGCTCCTCCCTGAGTAAATTGGTCTCCTATCAAAGGCACTGATCTTACCTCAAAATAAGATCCTATCAAAGGCACTGATCTTATCTCAAAATTTGGCCACAGTTTAGTTGTGTAAGCACTTGAGTTGTGTACACACAGGTGGGCTGAAATGGGATCACTGGCCTGCTCAGGACCAGCAAGGACCATTGGTGGCCTTCAGGGCCTTGTCATATACAGAGCTGGCAGAACACACAATGCATTGTCAAAAACAGCAGATCTGACCAAAAGAATTTTTCTGCTGCCAAAGCATCCCCATTCCAATGCCCATGCATTACCTTCTGTGATCAGTGCTGCCTTTGATTTGATCAGGATCACTCTATCCTACAGAGTGGCTAGCAGCTTCAGCAGCAGAACCCGCAAGCAGCAGAATAACTGGACAAGTACTGCTAGCACATACTAGTCTTGCACAGCACTCAATCCATAAATAGCAGTATGAATAAAAATACTTCAGTTTGGACATCTTAAAACCAAAATGGGGCAGGAATATATTTCAATCAAGAAGTAATTTCTAAGTGCAAAGTGTTCCCTAATTATTTGCCACTGTTCATGAGATTGTACTGAGGGCTGCTACTAAACCTCATCACTTTCAACCCTTTGAAATGCTACATAAGTGTCACATGAAATTTTGAGCACCAATTCTTTCCATTCATTCAGCTTAAAATTTTTCATTTTTTTTTTCCTGTTACAGACACTGATCAGGAGTGCTATATAATCTTTGGATTAGTCTGTCCAACAATCATCTAATTAATTAATCATTGATAATTAAAATGACCTCCTTTTGACTGATATCTGATCTCAGAAAGGTTCAAAAGAAACTTGACACATGTTGTGTCATGTTCCAGCATAACCTACTACAGGTATGTTATAATGTTATGCCACATCTGGTTTCCAGAGAACAAAATGAACCCGGGGCAAATTAAAGGAGGAACCAGTACATTGGAAGCAGTTCAAATATATGGTAACGCACAGGAGCAAGTAAGCTTCTAATGTGCTTGTAGGACCATCAGTAACCCCAGAGATGGCATTATTTTTAAATATGTCTAAGCAGGGACATCTCCTAACACTATTATCGGTGCAACACCTGCTATACTTAAGTGCTAGAAGAACTCTTTTAAGAGGCAATCTGACTAAAATCTTAGCTAAACTAACAAGAACTAAAAGTATTCCTCAGATTTTGCCTACACAAGCACTGAAAGCCCATAGACACTGTATTCGAGATGTGCAGACCACAAGGGAAATGAATTAGCCATCTTAGATGATCTGTGATTTTCTTAGGTGTGGTAACTGCAGATTGACCCACACTTCTTGGTCACTGTGGGTTGAAGGAAAAAAGTTTCAGGCTTCCAGGTGCCTCAGATGAAACATCACCATGAGAAGCTCAATTCTCCAACTACAGTAAATACTGCTGTTCAGGGAAAATTGCTACCCCATCATCCCCTAGCCCCACCCCATCTGCATCCAGCAGTCCAAATCTCAGAGAGTGAAAACAACATGCCCCAAAGGGTACACAAGTAGTAAGCCCTCATTTGCCTTCCTAGGTGTTTTCTTCTCAGAAGTGCTTTTCATCCTGGAAAAGTAATGCACAGTCCTGAGACCACCCTTTACAGTCATTAAAAGGCAGTGACAGCATTTACTTCTCTCTTCATGGATATTTTTGTCAATTTGAGGAGGAAAAGCATTCTGTGGGAACAATAACATCAACTACAGAGCTGGGGTCCTACCCATCTCACAGTAGCACATTTCAATTGAGCTGGGCAGGCTGACTGGTGAAAGCAAAAATAAACATTTACATTCATTTTATGCTGAGGCTAAGCAGGAGCTTTTTAAAAAAACATGAAACACTAGTGAACCAAGGGGTTTAGAGGCAGAAATGCTATGCAACTGTAACAACTTGTGGGTCTCCTCCCTACAGGATATTGGTTTTCAGTATATGATTAATAACAAGAAAACTGTATCCTGACTTTTGGGTCTGCATGAGCATCCTGGAACAAAAAGGGCCATAAATTAGCATCAATTATGTATTAAAGTTCCAATTAACCTGTCTGACACTGATATACTTTAACAAGGTACACTAAGATAAAAGAAGCAACTCTCTAATTACTTGGAACGGGACCTTCTGACCCATTCTGCTCTTTTATCCCAATGCCAATCTAATGAGAAAGGAAGTGAGAGGTAGGAAACCATGCATAAGGCAAGGCTGTAGCACCACAAGATGCCCCCTGGGAAATGTTTTTACCTTCTTAAAACTGCCAATGATTAATATTTTATTGCTCTCAGTGCCTTTTAACTGTTCTCAGAAGAAGTGTTTTTGAGGCTGAAATTGCTAATATTCACCTTAATGTGGAAATCCGCCATCTAATGAAGGTCTCGGTCACCCATTCCTTCTCTGTAACACATCACGCACACAGTATTTGTGGTGATGGCACCCAGGATTCCCATACATGGATTTAAAGGGTGCTTCTTGAAGTGAAGTATCTTAGTCCAGGCAAGAGGAATAAAATCACAATTAATTTACACCTTAACCAGAAGAGTTGGTTTAAGCATATATTTCAGCACTATGCAAAGTGCAAGGGCAATATATAGGCTTATATAAAATCTGTACTGCTATTAGGGAGAGCTACAACTAAATTATGAGTAAGGATCTAGTCAGGAAGGTATATACAGAGCATCTAATATGGCACAAAATTTTTCTTCCTTTTTATGTTGGTTGAAATAAGAGAACCCTAGACATTTAGGAGGATAAATCTACATGTATCTCCTGCCCTTAAAAATTTAATAGTTGCAGAGTGTATAGCCAGGCAGTTTAGTCATGTTCAATTCTGTTAATTGTTGAACATTTCTACCTTAGATTGACCAGACTGTGAACAGATGCAATTATACAAAGTGTGAAGAGGGCTGGGTTTTTTTCTGGTGTTTGCTTTTTTGGTTTTTTTTCCCCAATCACTTGAAAATGTTGTACTTTACTGTTGAATAACAGTTCTCCAGAACAAGGCAATTTCTTTAATGAGAACTGTAGAAGAACTTGTCCCTGAAGAGCAATCCTTTCTCAGTGCCAATCTTTTCTCTGTGTCATGTTACCAGCACTGTAAATGATTTTCAGTTGATGATGACACTGTCTCCTTTATGGTTTTCCAATGAAATACAGTTGGAGTCTTCACTTTCACAGTTGATCTCTGACTAGCCATTCAAGCCTGACTTCTGTCCTCTTGGAGAAGAGGTGCTGGTGGAATCCAAATCACTTCCTAATGATAGTCGCAGTCTTCAAAACTCAGAGGGAAGCAAACTCAGCGCTGGGATTTCAGCTGGATGACTCCTCCAGCAAGCACTTTTCTGTGTCATTGTAGTCAAAGGTTACCTCACATATGCCATTGTCAAGGCTTAACTTAAATACGTTGGGTCATACTCTTTCCTAGATGGAATTTCACTGCACATGGGGGGAGATTCTCCAGTGCTGCCAAAATACACAGCACTGGAAGAGAAGCTTAACAGCTTGTGGACCCAGATTTGTGACTCCTTTCCTAGTGTGGAGTTGTTGGTTGCAATGCAACCATTAGCAAAAGCAGTCAGCAGACAATTGCCCAAATTACAGCCTCTCCAGCACAACTTTTAGTATTTCCTTGCTTTAGTTAGGAATTTTATCTTTATGATCTTCCCTGTAACTTCGAGCAGACCTGCCAAAGCCAGAGGAGAATGAAGACAGAAACATAAAAAAACAATTGTGTCTCTTAAAAGTTGCTAAGAGGGTCAGAGTCAGATCACCTGAAAGATTTGAACAGTTCAGTGATGTCCCGGGCTAATGCTGCCACATGCATTCTTCCCCTTGCCTGTGTTTTCTGGAGAAGCATGTCTGGATCATTCAGATGGCTTGTGAAGATTGAAAGTGAACTTATACAATTAATGTTGGACTTTTGTGACAGCCCAGTTACTTCAGTAAGCCCTTGTGGAAAAAGACACATCCATAGTTAATACGTGATGCATATGCCTTGATCTGTCCCCATTTAAACCAAGGTCTTGTTTAGAGACCTGTGGGAATTGAAGCAGACCAGCAGACTTTTATATGTACACCATATCAGACTGGCTCACAAGTCTCTTGTGGTAAACATGGTACTTATAGAGTATCCCATTCACATTAAGTGACCTAGTTAATGGTTGCACGTTGTAGTTGTTACTATTTTGATGAGAGCAATGTGATCCTTGCTGTTCTGCTTTGAGTAAAATTTAGCCTTCCAGTATAAGAAGTAGAAAATTTTACATCCATGTAATAGAGAACAGCCACATACGTTCAGAGGGGGATTTTCAAAACCATTCATCCCTAGCATGAAATCAAACATTGATAGGACAACAGTGAGCTCTTAAAAGAAAATATTCTGCCCAAGGTGTACTAATACACAAAGTACTTTGTTGTGAAGCACTTGTGGGATTTGCAAAGCAGCACAGCTACCAAAAAAAATAGAAGCAAAGCTAAAGGTATACATCCTCACCCTTACACAAACAGCCATCTTACCGTTACCAGAGCTATGTCACTCAGACTACACACCATGTCAGGGCACCATTTTTTTGATCTACACATGCTCCGTTGTTTCAGCAACCCCAACAATAAGAGTGAAACATTTTTCTCATCGACTGCTCAGTGTTCCCAGAAGGAGACCACATACAGAAAGGTTTGTGAAGAGTTGTAATGAAAGTCTGCAGGCAGAGTTAATGTGGTAACCTATAGCACACAGCAGCTGTGTTTGTACATGTGCAGATAAATTGTGAAAAGTAACTGCAGAAAAGAGAAAAAAAAAATAAAAATCACATTGCTTTGCTCCTCACAGGAACACAGTCACTTAATAAATATCCAGGTGGCTTTATTCTCTAACACACTAGAAAATGGGTCAATGATCTGGGGAAACAGGAGAATTTTCTGTTATTGCTCAGCTGCAGGCATGTAGGAACATTAAGGAGCACGGTCTTCTCTGTTTCTTATTATTTGAAAAGAAAAAGTGCAGTTTCTACTGGAATATCACTAATGTAAGAAGATGGTAAATGACAGCACTTCAGCATTTTTGCCACTTTATGCTGTTGACGAAATAAATTCATTATCTTCTTTGTAAGACTTTCTTTGAAGTGAACTGAGGTGAAATCCACCACAGCATATTCAAAGAAAAACATCCTTTCAAAATACCATCCAGGGGAAAAAACTAGTGCTGTCCTTGAGATCTTATCTCTTTTCCTTCCAGCTTTAACCCTCCATCATTTTATTCAAAGCAAAGTATCATCAAACCTTAGGAAGAGCTATCCTTATCAGCTAGGGATGTCGTGATACACATGCCTCCACAGAGTAGAAGTACATGCACACTCTGGTTCCCAGTTCAGATGACTGTCCAATGGTGAATGGTATGTGAAAGCCCTTCAAAACTCTTCAATGAGCCAACTGTGACAGTTTACTCAACCTTTTCAACAACGCTTGCCTTGTTCAAAGGAAAGCTTTTTTTTCCTCCTTAATTCCCCCTACTCTCTCTTTTAGAGGAATGAGAGAAAATTTAAGTGCCCTGCTTTGACACTCAGATTGCTGCTTGCATGCAGACAGCTGCCTCCCCAGTTCTCCCCTGCATTGTCAATATGTTCCTCTTGTGCCAAGACAAAATTTATAAATAGATTTGCCCAGTCAGTAAGCCCCTTCTCTTTAGAAAGACAGGGATTCAGGCAAAAAGAGGATTATTGATAACATGCAACATCTTTATTATGGCAGAGGCTGCTATTGCTACTATAGTTAAGGACCTGTCAGCATTTCCGTTGTAGGATTTTTTTTTTTTTTTTTTTTTAAAGGGGTTTAACTTGGCCGTAAAAATTTTTTT